>JAUEJL010002021.1:0-10422 GCA_032274825.1 Drosophyllum lusitanicum | reverse complement strand
ATCACAACTCATTTTTAGGGTTTCTGTTGAGTGAGGGTTTCAAAATATCAATTGTCGAGATGACTAATCACTAAACTTTTATGTTTTAAAAAAATATTAAAATGAAAAAAATAAAAACCGGCTCAAACCGGGCCGGGTCAATTTCCCGGGTCGACTGGTTCAACCATAAACCTGGGCGGATCAATGCGGGCCCGAAATGAGCAAAAACCCGGTGTACATTGACCCGCTCTCCTCACCGGGTCACGGGTCAACCGGTCGGACCGGCCGGGTCAACCCGGGTTTTAAAACATTGATAAAAACAACGCAAAATCTCTTGACAATCATCATCTCTTCGTTTGAAATGGGTCGAATACGTCAGATAATAACAAAAAAAAATTTAACAAAAAAGATGCCTATAGACCCTTTCACTCCTTTTCACCCATTCACCTTTATTGGAGTGAGTTTTTTTTTTTTTCTGCTTATATGTTTAACGTTATTAAAAAAAAGAAATACTCAATTAACATGTTGATACAAAGTAACTTCTAAGCTTTTCTTAAAATGTTTGTAGAAAGAAAATATAATGAGAATTATAGTAGCATAAATAATATGGTTTCAATAATTCAATTGAAACAACATTTTAAAGGATAGTAATGTTTAAGACATGGTTTTATAAAAATGGGGTTTTGATGAAATCTATAAACTTTTAAAATCATATTTTGACATAAAAACCCATTAAAATTGAATTTTAATTTAAATTGACTAAGTTTGAATTAGACTTTAAACAATAACAGTAATCCTCACTATAGTCTTAGGACAATTTTGTGGGGGAAAGTGAAAAATCTAATTGCCAACATAGTCTTAGGACAATGGATACACATATCTAGTAGGTAGAAGTTAATTTGTAATTCCTAAGATTGCCTCATGTCCAAAGGGATTGATTATAAGCATAAATGAGTGTCATCAAGTTGAAGCAAACTAGTATACAAATTACAAATTTATAGAAGTTCAATACGTCTAGGGTCATTTCTTCACCGCAGAGCCACGCCCCTCACACCTTGACGGCGCAACGATGCGCCTTTTAGAACACTGAGTAAGACTTGTACATAAAGGTGTATGTAAACTTTTGATTAAAATTGCGAAAAAATACAATGGTTTAGTAAATCAGTATAAACATAATTTTTTTTTTTGAAAGATTGTAATCAGTTTCGATGTAAACCAAGATAATCAAAACTATTCGATAATAATCAAACTTTATAATTATAATTTTTAAATTTTTTAAAAAGTATAAACTGTTTTTAGTGATGAGCAAATCATATTACATGATAAAAGATGTAAAGCAACCCATATTTTTTTTATGGTATTTGCCAAATACATGTCCCAAGAATATTCATGATTGATGTTCCTCGTGATGTACGTGCCATGATGGTATATGTCTTGATGGGATGTACTTTGAGCA
This sequence comes from Drosophyllum lusitanicum, assembly GCA_032274825.1. Lineage (NCBI taxonomy): Eukaryota > Viridiplantae > Streptophyta > Magnoliopsida > Caryophyllales > Drosophyllaceae > Drosophyllum > Drosophyllum lusitanicum. Next base: position 8,987 of record JAUEJL010002021.1, on the reverse strand, counting down.
ATGTTTTGAAACCCGGTTTCATTCTGTCTGTGGAATTGGTTGACCTATGAATTGGGGGAGAGCGGTTCATTAACGATCAGGTTTATGTCTTTTTTAAACTGTATTGAATCAGCCGTATTTCGGGTTGACCCGACCATATCAATCTTGTTTTGGGCTTTTTTTAAATCTTTTTCTATGATGATTATGTGAATAAGGGCATAAGACGAATTCGAGATATTAATATTAGATTGACAAAATTCACAAAAGCGGTAATTTGAAAACATAAATTTGATACGCACTAACATACACACAAATTTACCTACATACACACACATATATATTGAAAATCGTGTTGAGCCGGTTCTTAAACCGGTTGAACCGTGACCTACTAGTCACACCAGGTCAACTAAAAACCTGAGTTTTAAAACATTATGTCCACTTCTTAAAAGTGTAATATTTAGTCATTTATACAATTTAATATAATCATATCCCTTTAATTAAAAAAAGTTATTTATATACAAAAGATAAAACCGTACATAACATTAACTTTTTAAATAGAAAGTAAAAGTTATGTACATCACCTTCCATGGATCAAATACGTAAACATTTATCTTGAACTAAATAGAAAATCGTCTTACGTTTCTTCATCTATCGTATCATTACATCGTGTTATATTAGTTTTTTCCTATCACACTATCCATCACATGCCTATTACACTAAACACGTCTTCCATCACCATCACACTCACTAAAACTTATTTTTATACATACAAAACCAAAGTAAAAAAGAAACACACACTCACAACAGTGTGAGTATACTCACATTGGGAGTTCCACGCCGGCGATCACATTGTCTCCCCACGGCAATCACACACAGACGGTGCCTCTTCACCCCTTCACACTTGTTCACAACGGACCCCTTTATAGACCGGGTATGATGTTATGGTTTAGTTGTAGGAGTGATCACTTATTTTGTCATTGATTAGTATGATTGCAAATAAACCGAACGAACATGAATCACTTTCTTTACGTCTCTCCTATTTTTCAAGTAAGGGTAACTTACTCTTTGGGAGCCTCCACCATCCGGTTCCACAACCAAAATTGAGAATGTAAATGACGCCATTCAAAGTTAAAAAGACATGTGTCAAGGTTTGATTCCTAGACCTCCACTATAGTTTTATTTCCTCACCATTAGACTATTATCGCTAGGACCTTAACTTCAAGTATGTCCCTCTCTATTTGCCTTGCATTCTAAAACAAAATATCATTCAAAACAAAGAATATTTTTACAACGACCATGTATTTTCTTTTTCCTCGTTTTCGTTCAAACTTATCAGTTATACCGATTTCACAACTCACTACAAAACAAATACAACGGCGATGTATATGTTTATCGGCATATAGACCTAGTAGTAATGTACAACCAAGCTACAAAAGCTAACCACAGTATTTACTTTTGTTACAAACATGCCATATTTCTTGCAGAAATATATAAGAAAAGACATTAGGATCAGTTTATTCTGGAAGCTCATGGAATGTAATAGAATTACAATTAGATTCAATCATATTTTGTGTTTGGTCAAAGATTTGAAAAAAGTTGGATTTATTCCTTTAAATTCCATCGATGATGGCATGAGGGGGTGCCAAGAAGTTGAATTCAACCTCAAGAATTTTATTATGCGTGTCTTCATCTTCTTTGACCACTATAACTTCGGCCACCATCGCCACTATAACTTCATCTTCGTTATCACCACGGCCCCCTGCTTCAATGCAAACACAAACCACCTCCCTATCGCCACACGCCCTCGCCTTGGTCTGTGAACATCAAGACACAGCACTGCAGCCACACAACTTCATGAAGTTCGGGTTCAATCTTTCTTCTTCTATCGTGCATCGATTAGGGAGTTGCCATCTCACTGCTTCTAAGATTTGGGTTCAATTTGCGATTTGACACCGATTTGTGCTTTGTTTCAGTGCTGGCAGGCGGCTGCTGGTGGTGGTTAGTGAAAGGGAAGGGAAGGGCATTATGGATGACTTAATGTCTCCCAGAAAATGGGAAAGGGTTCAGAAATCACATTCCTCTCCCCCAGATTTCAGTTTCTGGGCATCATAACCCTTTTTTATTCCCAATCCCAAATACAAAAGATAGTTTATTGAAAATGAACCGAATTGATTCCAAAAACTCCAACCAAACACACCCAGATGTTCAACACTTCAACAGATTGCACAATAGGTTCCAGTTCTCTACATGATTACATCTAATGTTTACAAGTAGTCAAAAATCACCCTTCACAAATCAATATCATTATATTTATCTGCAATGACGATAACAAGACGAAACGCAACTTTCATGGCATGATCACAAATACTGAAATCGGAACCTTTTTGCACGCCAAGAAAAGAACCCTTCAGATTTTATAAAATTAAATAAGAAAAATAAAAAAATAAAAAGTAGAATCCTTGAATGTATCATACAAGGCTAAACAAAATAATAGGATTCATATGGTACATAAACATCCTACTTTCACAAACTAAACGTTCACAAAAACCGAACCTTCTCAAATCATACTTCAAAAACCATATTAAAGAACACCAAATGAGATTCTAGATAAAAAGAAAATAACATGTTACCTGCTAACTTTGCGTGCCCCGAAACTCCCGTATCTATCTCCATTGCAATCTTAGTGTGTCTTTGGTTTCTCGATCCTCACATAAGGAAGAACCCCCATAAAATGGACAACTTTTGGATTCCATTCTCGTTGTTGGGCCCGACAAAACATCAAGAACGTGTTTGCAAAGTAAGAGTTGAAGCCCATGAAGACATGCCACAACGCATGACCCTGCGGGTTGATTGGCCAGCTGGATATTTGGATGCAGTAGAAACGGTCAACTAACCAAAAGAAACTACCAGCAAAAAGGGTGGCCACATAGAATTTCGCGACCCTTTTTGCAGATATGTCTTCTGTGTATATGTAGTATTTGTACACCCGAGGAATGCACAATAGACATAGCATCACGTAATGAATTTTAAAACCGATATCAAAACGGATTACGGAATGAAGAACAGCAAAAGAGACACCATAAAGAAAAAGGAACGTAGGCATGGTGCTACGATAGTGCCAGTCCGGTGAATACAGAATGTAGATGTAGAGAAGCATTTCCCACACCATTGGAGTTTCGTCACTTTGCTGTTGCCTGTAGATGAATTAAAAAAAGGTAGATATTTTATCTTCATAATCGTAAATGAAAACGAGTGATTTATGTAAGATACTATGCATTTGTTTTGATTAGAAATAATATCAGGTGAGGAGAAAATTTTGAATTGCAAAGGTTCAGTTTTCTTAACTGACTAAAAAAAAGAACAATATTTGATCTTCCAGCATGAAAAAACTCAGAAACCATACTTATTAGGAAAACAAATAACCACTATGAATCACGAATCTGTACTGAAAACTCAACAATTGTAATAATTACCCCTTAAAATTTGTTACCATTATAAATGCTATGTAACAGTGAAATGAAAGTCTGGATATAGAACAAGATAATGTTTAAATAAAATAAAAACCAAACTAAAAAGAAAAACAATAAAAACCAAAACATCCTCTGGTGTGGGCTTGAAACCATGACCAATGAGTCAATGAATTTTGAACATAAAGCTTTACAGCTAAACTAAGATATTATCCTATTAATAAGTAATACTGTTATATTGTATCATAAAACTTACATTTTAATATAGCAAACCTCTAAAACTTGTATTAGCTGGGCCTAACTATAAATAGAGTATTTACTCTCTGATATTAGTGTACATTATGTTTTGTGCCACTAGGCCCACTACAGGATAATTTGAGTTCACTACACGTTACTTCCTATTTTCGAGAATGAAGATACACTTGCTTCTTTTAGTTCCAAGCTCCTGCTGCTATTAGAATGCTAGTTCGGTAGTCAATTTGTTTCAACACCTGATAACTATACATCTTTTATATTTTTTTGTTTGTTTCATACCCAATTATATACCTCTTTACCAGTTTACCTATATTCTTAGTCTTCAGATTTCGATGTTACTATTTTTTACTGAATCTATTTGATTTACATTTTAAGTTGATTAATTTATAATTAAAGTTGGTGAAAAGATACATGTAGCCAACATCACCTAAGTTAGGTGCTGTTGACTCATGTATCATTTTCCCAAATATAGTTTTACCTTTTTCTTTATTTATTGAATGTTGGTTTAAACTCATTAAATTCCTAGTAACCACTTGAGTTGGATCTTCTCGATCTGATCATTTCATTATATGCATACACCTTAATGTTACATCCCAAGGGGAGGTGATCTTTACACAACAAAGTTGGTCATACACAACTACTTTATGCATCATCAACTTGTACCATGTGCATTAACTGTTTGTATCTAGTTGTGTATGTTTGTATCTAGTTGTGTATTGGCTAAAAACTGTTGTGTAAGAATCAGCTCCTTATTTTTATAGTAGACAACACATAATAACAAAATATAGGCGATGAGAATGAAGATGAGGTTAGATCATCAACTAAACAACATTCTCATGTGTGGGTCTATTTCGATACATTATCTTTTAGACTTGATGGGCCTAAAACAAGAAGTTATATTACTTGTGGAAAGGCGTATAGACTATAGTGTCAACCCTAATTCGGGAAAATCTAACATGAAGGGACATATCCTCAAGTATTTTGACGTTAGTGAGTCCGGTCAACCAAAAAACCGAGCCCCTTTTAGATCAAACCGTGTATAGGGCGAAAATTGCAATTGCCATCATTAAACATAACTATCCATTTAGCTATGTTGAATATGTAGCAACAAGACAATTGCATAAAATTTTCCATCAACATGCCAATCCCAGGGAAACGAGACAAAGGCGGACGGCATAAAGATATGACAGAGAAAAGACTAATCTTAAAAAATATGTTAGGAAATGTAAATAGTAGTACTTGTTTCAGCCTCCGGGCGTGTAGTTGAGTTGGATTAAGGGTGGAGTCAACTTGCAGTCTTAACCGTAGAAAGTCTGATGTTCAATCCTCGGGTCGACCCGTCCAACACCTTACCGCTCAGTGAGTCCGATTTACCTCTCACGTTTTAGGCCTCCAATTTGGTGTCAAGAACAACACCTTTTGCAGTCTTAACCGGTAGTCTTTGTTTCACGTCTAATTTTTGGAATTCTATTTATCTCATGCTTGATTGTGCATTAATTTATTGTAGTGCTTATGCTTAGGTGGAACTAATTGATACAAATTTTAAAACTAATCCATCGCAAGAGGAATGAACACAGGTAACAAGAGTCGGAAGGTTTTTTAAAAGAGTCGGAAGGTTTTTTAAACCTTTTTATGATGTCACAACTTTGTTTTCTGGAAGTTTTTATCGTACTTCTAACTTGTATGGTTAGAGGAGTTGAGAAGATTTACAACTTGAATCCTATTACAAGTAGCAAGGCAAAAGACATCAAAAATAAAGTTAGATAAATATCAAGGAACTTACACTATGGTTTTGTCTTTGTGGGCTATTTTGGTCTTTGGATCCACGATTCCACGGTACTGAGCATGTTGAATATTGTTTTTCAAAACTTGGCATGAAGGATAGTATGTGACGAGAAATTGAAAAGTATTCATGATGGCTTGGAAAAGTTATATAAAGAGTATGAAATTAGTTTCAAGAAAATGCATGATTCTTTCATTTGAAGAGTTCAAATGTTGTGTTGATGGCCCATTGGATTACTTGGACAAATTTGAGTCATTCCAAAGTCAATTTAGAAGTGCTAATAGAGACAAGACACAATAAAAAATGTATTTGGAGAAACCCAAACTTGATAAGAGAGATAATACTAGTATTTTACAATTTTTTAAGCATAATCTAAGGATTATGGTCGGTGACATATTGAGCATCCGAATCACTACCATTGCTTTTGAATCATCTATGAATATCAAAAGTCAAAATATAAGCAAATATCAATGTTCGCTTTTCATCGAATACTGAAAGCATTGTTATGTACAAGGAATTGTTGTGTCATATTCATTTTCTTTGTAACTTAATTCTTACATCTTCTATGTTTATATGAAATTAATAATAGGCCTTTTACTCTGTTTTTTATATATTCAAATGAGGAAAAAATGAGGAAGGACTTGTAACGATATTGAAGCATTGATTCCCACCCTCAATAGTAGCAAATTTAAGTGTTTCCTTTAGTTGATTGTGTGTTAACTACACAGTAGAGTTTAGAAACTTGCAAGTAATGTCACCCCTTTTGTTTTGGACCTTAGACCAACTTTGAAGGGTTTATGCTTTAGAATGTTTGGGATTTGGATAATCAGATAATGAATGGAACAAATGCAACATCGTATCCTTCTATTTTGATTTGAACCCGTGCTGACCCAAACCTGTTTTGGCTATCTGATCCAACCCAACCATTTTGGCAATTTCAAAAAGCATGTCCCAGCCGGCTTTTTCGAAATTGCATTTAATCACTACGATAATGCAAATAATCATTTTTTCATAAGGTTATCCACAAATTAGTTTCCGATTATTTGTGATTTGTGGTTGTAAACTCAATAATCAGATAATCTTCATCAAAATGCAATCCCACACCCTCAAAAGACAGGTAAAAGATGCAAGTTGAAATTGTTTACTTACACATGTTGTAGTGTGGCATGATACATCATGCTTCCAATAGCAAGTGCCATATTTGATAAGTGTAGAACACTAAATCTCTTCTCAAAACGCTGTAGCAACGAACTTAGAAGACCGATGAGGGCCAAAAGAATGCATGGGATATTCGAGATAGTATTGTAAAATTCAGCAACATAAGAAGAAAATGCATAATTCTTCTCACACCATTCATGGGAGGAAGTGACCGGGCCCCAAAAGCTTGATATACCATCTGCCATATAAATGTATATATATTTTCACCAAGTAATATGTAGCAACTATATCATCACTTTTAGAATGCTGCTTTCGTTATTAGAAGCATCAACTGATATACCTGCAAATAATGAAAAGTTTTAATATTTAAGCAATCCAACCTCGGAAATCATCACCCAACAAGAAATAACTTTCTGTAAAAGGACCAGTTCTGATCCAGTGATCCTAATGGAAAACTTCAGGAAGGACCGAAGGAACTATAAGCACAAGATGTTGGGATCAAACGAAATAAAATATGCGTACCCTCAAAGCGAGATCCTTATAAATTAATTACTAAAGATGAAACAAAACAGAAATGACGGTAAAATATGCCCACCAAACACCACAATTGCAGTATGCAGAAAAACAACTACAAGTACATCAGTACCACTAAACCGACTACATGAAAGTGAATTAACACTGATGATTCGTTACAGTCAAGATATGATGATATTCAGACAATCTTTTGATAATTCCTTCAAGAGAAACCGGGAAAAAAACAACTTGGGATGATTCGGTCTTCTCATGGATTAACGAGCAATTACAAAAAGTTCAAATTGACAGGAGGGCCCTATGAGACATAGGGGAATGCAAGACCAATGTGAGAGTAAACAGTATTTGAATTTTGAAATATATAAGAAACTTGGCTTGTTTTATTAATAACATTTGAGTTGTCTAATTTCTTGTATATAAAATTATTTATTTGTTTGATGTTTTAGCCAACAGTAACTAGTTTGAGGTAAAAGGAATGTTAATTTTTGAGGTCTAAACCAAGAACAGGAATCAACTAGCTACTTTACTATCCAAAACCCCATACAAATCAAAACGAAATATTGTAAGGTGGTGTTGCAATTTCGTTCTTTGATGTTTGGAACTAAAACAAACAAAAATAATCAATTTGTTCCAGAATTCATTGAATTTGCCATCATTCAAACCAAAAACTAAGATATAGCTATTAAGAATGTTACTATTGCACGATTACAATATACCCCACGCAATAATTTAGCGTGACCGCGTAAATACAGCATAATTCCAACGAAGCGATTAGAACATGCTATGATTTTAAAAATTCCCTCGGATCCACTCAAACAAGTTTAATCACTTTATCAATGAAAGCTGATATGATAATCCATAGATGTGAAATAACACAAAAAATCATTAAAAAAAACAATATTGAAGAGAAGAACCCTAGATCATTGGGATGAAACGAAGAACCCTAGATCATTGGGTCGAAAGGGATGCGTGATGGTGCAAAAAGAACAGCAAACTGACCTGTGTTAGCATGAGATCGCTGGTTCTTGGGGCTCTGTAAATTTTGGAAACGAATTCGATCGGAATGGGGGACGATAACGGCGACAAACTCCTTTGGGGATTCGATGCGAGTGAACCAGTCGGTCTATATCTCACAGTTTCTATTTCCATTATTAATTTATATTTTTTATCCCCAAGGTTCATTGTAAGATAATATGGGCTGTTTGTTTTAGATTTTTTTTTATTAAATATGAATGTTTTAAAGATAAAATTCTTGAAAATCTAATCTAATAAGTAATAACTATAAAACTTCGATGCATCAACTGAATACATTTAAAAAAGTTGGATGCATCTACTATATTTATCGAGTTAAGATCTTCTTATGTTTGGGTCAAATATAACTCATCATATTCTCTCACAAACATGAGAGTGGGTCCCTTACTTTAGTCAAGAATGGGTCCCCTTTGTAAGGTCCACTCTCATGCTTGTAAGAGAACATAATCAATTATGTTTGACCCAAACATGAGAGGATCGTAACTCATATTTATCTTAAAGCCGCGGTGGGATGTTTATGGTGGTTCATGTGTAGGGATGACAAAAAAACCCTGTATCCGATGCAGAATCCGTTCTCGGACCCCGATTTGACTGGGGAATCACCGAGTTAACCGGGGATGGGGATTGAGGCGGGGATTCCCCGAACTTAGAAACGGGGATGGTGGCGGGGATAGGGATACCCTTGGTTCCCCAAACCCGTACCCGACCCTGACCTCGCACATATTATATATATATATATATATATATATATATATATATATATAAATTATCAAAGTCAAAAT
>JAUEJL010002010.1:0-10422 GCA_032274825.1 Drosophyllum lusitanicum | reverse complement strand
ACTTATTTACGAACAATAACAGGCTAAAATAAAACAGATATCGCTTAAAATATATATCTAAATTTGGCGATATCAGTGTACATACGTATGATGTGTGTGTCTGTGTAGTTTGAAGAGGCAAAACCGACTTGTGGGTTTAATTATTCACATGTGGGTATTTTGTTCCCCTTTTTCAACTTACAACACTACACCGGATTACCCGTTTCAACTAACGGAGATATATTTGAAATCCTTATCTTAAACCGTTTATTATTTTATCATTTTTATCTATCTTTATTATTATTTTTATAACTTCATTAATAGCTATTTTAATAACTTATACCAATAACTAGCATATATATATTTATTTATATTTATTTAAAATATCCAACGTATCACGTTTTCTAAGCCCCTTTTGAGGATGTTACAACATTAATTAGTGATATCCACCCAGATGGATGTTACAACATTAATTAGTGAATAAATATTTTTGAGGATGTTACAAATAAAAAAATTAACGGTAAGGAATTAAATTTATCGAGATATCAAGACTAGGGTATCTAAGCGTTACTATCACGTGATGTCCACCCAGATGCATCACTTTATTATAAAGGAATGGCTAAATAGATACCTTAAGTTTACTAAAACGACACATTTATCCTAGCTATTAATCTTTTAATTGTTGTTTTAGGACACATTTTACCACTTTTTAATAATCTAATCGTTTACTTTTAAATATTATTTTTTAATTATTGTAATTCTTTGTTTTACTATTTTACACTTTTTAAATATTATTTATTTTATTATTCCCGTTTTCTCTTTTTTTAGTATGATTTATATTAGAAGATTATAAGATACGAACCAAAATTTTCTTTGTCATTTTATTATCTAAACATGAAAAATATATTAAACAAAGCATTCCTATTTTGTTAATACGTGTATCATGATGTATGCATTAGTGATCAAATAGTCATTTATCTCTTATCACGAGCTATAAGCAGATTTTCATTATCAAATAGATAAACGGGTTAAAAATGTTAAATAGTAATAATGTTTTCTAATGTTTCATTATATCACGTCAACCTTTTTTTATATATATGACCAGTAAACTCAAAAACATGTTATCATGCAAATTTGGGATATTTTAACCTGCTATAACAGGTCATTTTTGTCCCTCCCTCCCCCTCAATCATCTTCTTCACCTCTAATATTTTACAAAATGGAGACATTGAACTTGAAATCTTTATGGATACTTGATGAAAAATAATGATCTTGAGTTTATAGAAATGAATTCGAGTTGTCTATAAACTAATGGAAAAAACAAACTAATGAGTTTAAAACGAGTCAAATCATCAAAAACCCGTAAGGGTGCTAAATGGGTTTGGTTTACGAAACAACCGACTTTAATTATCAATTTCTTGGTCTACAGTTGATGAAAATATGAACTCGATGTCCTTTAAATGATAAAGAAAATTACCTACGATAATCTATAAAATAAAAATAATTAGGTAAAACGATGAAGATTGAACAAAAAATTAGTTCTTTTTTTTGCCCCGTTTTTGAAGTACTAGCAAAAAAAAATCATACTTATGAAAAGTTATGATTCTTGATCCTATGAAAAGGTGATTGAGTTGTCTATAATCTAATGAAAAAAGAACGACAAAAAACGAGTTTAAAATGAGTCGAAAATAAAAAAAACAATAAGATAGTGCTGATTTGTTCAGTTTAGGACGTGCCCAACTTTAATTAACGATTTATTAGCCTACACTTGATGAAATTTTTTGAACTTGACGTCTTTTGAAAGATAAAAAGATTATTTACATGGATCTGGCAAAAGCTTTAGGCAAAACGATTAAGAATGAAACAAAAAAGCCGATTCAAAATCTGCTATATTTTCTTTAACTTGTTGAATAAGTTGTAGTTTAAAAATGGGCATAATAACACGTTTTTTGTGAGTTTACTGACCATATTTGTAAAAAAAATTAACGTTTTATACTAGAACATCGAGAAAATGTTACTTCTTTTTAGCAGCTTTGAGCCACTTTCAATGATCAATCTAAAACGAGATCACCACGATGGTGAGACTTTAACAGAGAAAGCATTTCACGTATGTAGTGAAAAGTCTCCTTTTCTCAGTGGTTGAAGAGGGTATTTATAGACAAAGGATCATGTACTCGTGTGCATCTAAATCTGGGAGTCATGCTATAATATACCTTTTCTTATATGTTCTACCTTAATAGAGTACAACATTTGGCTTGGTAAAATGTTCGATATTTATCAAAATGTACGATTGTTTATATGATTACATCGTACTATACAAATAATTGTACAGAATGGCAACAAAAAAAAAAAATCCGCTATCCCCGTAGACTAAAACTAAACCTTATTAACTTTATATTTGTCTCAAAGTTGGTTGCCTATATTTGCTTATACTCATGAGATTATGACATCCCAGGGATTGAATGGGCTCAACCCTAAAAACGTACCAAGGGTAAACCGGCAGATACTCATGGTCCCATGATAAGGCCCCTATCGTATGAGCCACAGCTAATGGGTCAGGTCAAATGTATGCTTAGCCAGGATGCTGGTTATGTATGTAGACAGGTCCAAACACAATATCATAGTGGCTTTCTATGAACCATGACCATGATGGGTAGGTGGGTCCCTTGGAATGTGGTCTTGGTAGAAAGGATCGTCAGGACAACGTACTGAGCTCAATCTTGGAGAAAAGTTCCATCCATTTACTTGTTCAAGTTCATGATCAACACTTCTCATAGCAGCTTCTTCTTTGTACTTTAGAAAGAACATCGATGACCAATAATCTTTTGCTAAGTTCTGTAGGTGGAAGAAAAAAGGATTAAAAGATAAGAGGTTTTGTTTAGAGTTTAGTCCTTAGATATAAACGGGTATTTTGGGATTGCTTATTAAAACAACTCATCGGCTATTTTGGTACAACATATAAACATATTCGAGGGTATGGCCGTATGATTAGAAGCAAGTTTAGTTGAGATTAAAATTTAGTTTGTGAGTTACTTGTTCAAATTGTTATGTAATTCGGCATATTACGAAAAGCATAAGCAGTTCTAATAAGCAATCCTAAATACCCCCAAATATGTAATCTTGAATACCTTTCCATAATGGACCAGTATAAAAAATTTGTGGTTCTAAATTAATATCATCAATTCTTACGACTCAGCAAATGGGTCATTCGTACTTAGAAATTTTCACAAAAAGAAAAGGTTGAGATTTTCACGGGTTGACTCATCAATGAGAAACAAAGTTGAACTTCCTAGAAAATATATTCAGGTGTAAAGCCGCCTCTTTTAATATGAAAAGTGGACCCTCGTTTGACACGTATATGACCCTTATCTTTTTTAGTAACTTGGAGTCACGTAAAGGATGAAATGTATGAGAAAGATTATAGGTGGAAATACTATGAATTATTAACATGCTAATGCTAGATATGATTTAAAAACAATATTATTACATTAATAATCTAAATCCTTAAATAAGGCATTTTAGGAGCTTCAATGCTTTTAAACTAGACTTTGGGCGGCGACTCCAACCTGTTAAATTGACCAGCTACCCTAATAGCTAATTTTTTACTTGAGCCGTTTAAGAGAGAACAAAAAACAAATTGACCCCTACATAAGCAGAAGGGTTGAAATGTCCTCTAACTCTCTAAGAAGGATATTTGTGCCCTTTAAAGGTAAAGGTAACAGTAGTTCTCAGAATGTATGAACTAACCATATTCTGCAAGTAACTTGAGGGATTAAGATGGGGTTATACTTCTATATCAAAAGGTAACAAACTAACCATGTTGATCAACCGCAGCAACTCATTGACAGCATTTTTGAATAGATCTGGGTGTGCAAGATCAAGAGTTGTGAGAATTTCTTGCCGGGTTCTGTGAGATATATTTACCTCCATAGGTGCACCTGTATGTAAATCATGAAATTACATCAGAAAATAGAACAAAATGCACGTCTTTATATCTTTTCTTCTGTCTTATGTTCTCTTTTCTGGTTCTCCTCCATAGCAGACATATTTTATCTACTAATCCATCCCTTACATGCCCAAAGGCCGCTTAAAACTTTTAGAAAAATATAAAATAAAAATGGATAAGAAATTACATGAATTTTTTATACCTGTGCTTATGTACTTCTCAATAATATGTCGTACCATGTAAATTCTTTTAACAGGATCATTAACAGGTATTTTTTCTAGCTGTTGTACCTCATTGTAAAAATGCACACTTTCCCCAGCCAAACAACTGGAATCATGGAGAAAGGAAAACACAGTTAGAACTTGGTAAGAACCACAAGAATCATTATACAACTTCAACTAGAGGTGGCAATTTCAACTCATTTATGTAATAATGGGTCGATTAGGATTATGTTTATATGTACCTAGCTAGAGGAAACTGGCCAAAAGTTTCCCCATTCTGCATTTCTAGTGCATGAAACCTCCTAAATCAGTTCATTCATAAGGTAATATCATTACTAACAAAATAGAAATCATGTAATCGTATTTTAGTATTTGACACACTAATTGTATATAAGAAGTTCTTTTTAAAAAGTAAAAACAGAAGTATTCTGCCCAACACTAAAACGACTTGTTACCCAACCCACCCATTTTGTGGCCCCTAAGTTCAACACTTGATCTGGAATAGACAAAGACAAGACCTGTCAGCAAATGCCATGAAGGATAACCGAAATCTTTTGTTCAATAGAAGTTTGTCCAAGGGTTCATTTGGATCGACATCCAGAGTTGGATCATTGTGACACAAATGGCCGCTATCAGGTATTCCAAGAGCTTCCCCCATCGTCTTTAAATTAAAGCTATCCTTCTTGTTCAAGCTCATAACCGACACCAGAGGTTGAGAGAATGAAACAGAGAAGAAAGCCACCACAAGACAACTTGCCTATGGAATAACAGTTCATAAATATCTCAGTTAAGGTATCCAAATAAAGTTGAAGCTTTCACGCCTTCAGTGATATGCCAAGAAAAGTATAGTGAAAGGTAGAAGTCACAAAGGTCGTCATGCGGGTTGTGTAATGAGTCAAAATGGTTAACTTTGTATGAGTTGGGTATTCGGTATTCCCGCAACTCTTCTCTTCCAAAGATTTTACTTCTGTTTGTAAATAATTAGCAAGTCCAACATAATTACAAAAATTATATTATTCAATAACAATCTGATTTTCTTTTTCAGAAAAGGATCTAGGAGGTTTTATACTTTTATGCATTAAAAAGACAATTGGGTGACTTTTGACCCACTAAACCCCTTTCCTGTTGAGCTAATTTTTTTTATCTCAACTGTTTGACCCGTGAAAGATAAAACATAACCCGAATCAACCTGTTCATAAGTAAATGGGTTGAAATTGCCACCTCTAGTGAAAGGTATAAACTGTAAAGCATACCACAACTAGAAGCACACATCTGGTGGTGACTTGAAGCCACATGCTCTCCTCATGTGTCTCATTCAAAACATAAGCAACCACCCATACACCTAGAATGGAAGATCAAGAAAAATTGTAATCAACAGAAACTAAATAACATTTGTTTTAATGCCAATTATGTCACTAGCACTTTTAATCTAAAATTCTGACTGGATGAGTACACTATATATAACTTCATCTTGTTATATAAATTACATAGACACATGTTGCAGTTGATGAGATTGTTTAAAGAATTATGTGCAATATTAAATTCAAAACGTACCAATTGAAAAAACAGTTACGAGTATTGCCCTCCAAAGGTCCTTGAGCTCATCGAATTTGAACTCGATATGATGGATGGCTCTGGTAATACAAACCAAAGCAGCAATATATAAAGCAGGAAAGCACATATAGGGAACAGCCCATTGAATCCCCATGTGACATCGACCATTAAGAGGCTGCTTTATGTGAAGCACTACAGAAAACAAACCCCACTATTAACAGCTACGGTAACTGTAACTGCTAACAAAGGCAGGAACAAGACAGCCAAATATGCATAAACAGAAAGACTAATTCAAAGAAGTTTTAAAAGGTGATTCATGGAAAGGAGTTAGAGATGAGGTAATTTTATCAAAAAAATTCACACATTCATTGCTATAGAGTATTAGAGTATGATAATTATTCAACTCAATAGTTTAAATCATTAAAAATTAGAGTTGGCATAATGGGCAGTGCGGATAACTGGTCAAAATGGGTAACTTTTGGCGTTAGTCAAAACACTTTTTGTCCAGAACTTTTAATTTCATTGCTATCTATGATAATTAGTGAACTCAATAGTTTAAAGCATAAAAAAGTAGAGTTGGCAGAATGGGTAAAGGGTCAAAATGTCAAATGGGCAACTTTCGGTGTTAGTCAAAACAGGCCTAGCTAGATTCACCTGAAACACTTTTTGTCCAAAACTTTTTAATTTTATTAGATAACTAGTGTGGTCAAACATGATTATAAAAGTTATAGATATCATTATCGATCTAATCGTTTGAATTAGGTAATTTTGGGAGATTTTAAGCATTAAAAATACACATTCAGAGACCTTTCAACATTCAACCTGTTTTCTTTTTATTTTTTAGCTATTTTTGTCATTTTACCTGTTTGACTCGTTAGAGATAAACATTGTCTGTGACTGTATCAGCTCAGATATTAGTAAATGGATCAAAATTGCTCCCTCTTATAATAAAGTTGTACTGATCATGGAAGAAGGATGAACTCGTGCATCAAAAACAGTGAAGGCCAAAATAAGTAAAAAAAAGCAGAAAAGATAAATTCTCTTACATGCAGCCCACGCAATCCAGGGCAGAAGTGCAAGTGGAAGACTAACATATGATCTTATAGGAAATAAACGCCTCCTGAAAATCACATGAGAGCAGAGTTTAACATACATAAAACAGTAAAGCATCCAATTTACGTTACATGATTATCTCATAGACCAAGAAAAATAAAAATAAAAAGAAACGAAAAACAGACAACAACCAAGTAGAAGTACAGAAAGATAGAAAGCTTACTTGACAAATACGCAGTACAGGTGGGCCGCTTGTATAAGGCGTGAGCTCAATAACAATCCAAATCCTAGTGGACCGTTAACCCAAACTGAAACCAAGAAATTGCTATAGGCGAACATCAATTGACTAAAAAAATGAACATATGTGTGATTCTATTAATCAGATAAAAAGCAAAAAAAAACCTGCCCAAAGATAACATGATTGCCACCAATGCCTCCTATGAAACCTCACAGCATTAAGAGACATCTACATGAAGGTGAAAACAGTTAAAGACAAGTGACACAAAAAATGGGAAAACAAAAATGTGGCTTAATAAGGTAGATAGACAACTAGGAAATATGAAATTAATGTTTCCAAAATAACAGTAGCTTCACCGCGAGTGACAGCAAAAGATTGAAGCTAGCCATGATCTGAATTGTTGGGAGCCAAAAACTACTTCCTTTAGGTCGAGGAACCTTGTGAATTAAAAAGGGTATGGTCGACCTCAGTAGAAGGCTGCAAGGCAAGAACTTAGTACATTATAAACGTGCACATATAGCGCCATATATGAGCAGAAACAATTTGGATTCTAAGTGTGTTGAGCAATGTTAAAATGATTGTATAGTAGGAATGTAACTTATTTTTTCCTCCACACCAACTAATAGATGACATAACGAATTAACAAGCTACTTATCTTCGAGTCTATTGCTGTGCACAGTTCAGGAAAGTATAATTAACCTCCTGTGCTAACCCCACCCATAACTTAAAAGGTCTAGATTGAAAGTTAGTTTTCTACCAAGCACGTTCTAGTAAAAAAAATACCTGTCTATGATAGGTTACATATTCAAACGAAGTAAAAATTCAATATTATATCTATATGTATCAATTTTGAATCATTCAAGAATCAAGATTTATAAATTCTTAGGTAATATAAGAAGGTAAATTTGGTAATATAAACTATCGTCGAGGGTACTTTCAATAATGCAGTGATCTGAATAAGTGAGAAAATCTGGTAATATAAACTGAGATGAGAATATTTGGTTTTGAGTTTAACATTCAGATGGTAAATATGGTAACATAAACTATCCTCAAGCTTCTTGAAATTCAGGGCATATCAGAAAGCTCTTTAAAATTCAACTCAAGGCGTAACTGCGTTGTTTGGGTTCAAAGTAGTATGAATTTACTACATACCACGCACTTTTGAGCAAAACTTAAGACCAACATCAGTGACAGTGATCTGAATAAGTGAGAAAATCTGGTAATATAAACTGAGATGAGAATATTTGCTTTTGAGTTTAACATTCAGATGGTAAATTTGGTAATATAAACTATCCTCAAGCTTCTTGAAATTCAGGGCATATCAAAAAGCTCTTTAACATTCAACTCAAGGCGTAACTGCGTTGTTTGGGTTCAAAGTAGTATGAATTTACTACATACCAGAAGCAAATCAAGTCCAGATCACAGTCGGAGGTTTGAATTTCTAGTTATAATACGCTCCTAAGCTGCTTAAGCCTTAATGTTCATCCATATATTCAAATAAGCAGCCAAAAAAAAGGATAGAGTAATCGCGTACATTTATTTATGTATAATATGAGCGAAATTGGGGGAAAAGAGACGTACAATACGAAGGAGAGGATAGCAACGGAAAGAGCAGCGTAGTCGCTAGGACAGCCACCGATGACATCACAACCGGTCATTTTGCACGGCGGCCGATTAAAACCGCCGGCTACCTGCTGTTGATCGGAATCGGAGGAGGAGCGCTGTTGTTATTAGATAAATGAAGAAATGTGGAGTGTGGACAGTGGAAGTCATTTATAGTTCAAAGTTTGACAATGATCTAATTTTGTACTTTTGTACGAATTAGTTTTCGTAGCCTCGAGTCTAGACGCAACTTTTTCTTTTTCTTGTAATTAGCCTACCTACCACCTACGTTTTTCCTTTTTTTTTCTCTTTTAGAGTTTTTTTTTTATTTATTATACTAGTTTAACATCTCGTGTATAAATATGAGAATAATTAAAAAAATTTAAATATTTCTAGTGTTAAAAATTACTAACATATATAGTAAAATAATTATAAGTATATATAGAAATATAAAATCTTTTAAAAGACGGGTAAAGTATTACTAGAAATTCATATATAACATCATATCAGATGTAACGCCCCAATTTATAAAACTGATCGTTATTATAAAAACTCACATAATAATTCACATACTGAGATTTGTACATAAAAGCGGAAGCAAGAACTGTTTCAAAATTCATAATATCAAAAGTTACACACTTGAAAAACAACTTCAAGTTTAGTATCGAAAACTTGTCATATACAACCAGGCGTTTAAAGTTTCAAAATGCAATCAAACCGGAGCTTTGCTCTTGTCTTTGTTATGCCCTGCAAAAACACATAAAATAATATCTGATAAGCTGTGAGAGATTAGTGAGTAAACCAGATTATCAATCATTTAAACATATGCATAAAATCACTTATAGATAGCATACACATATCAAGACCATGCCAACCCATAAAATCACTTATAGATAGCATACACATATCAAGACCATGCCAACCTTTAGTTCTAGACCCACTGCAGCAAACTGAGCCACAGTACTGTACTATATCTGAGTCACTACTGCACATTGCAGAATGCTGAATAACACATATAATGGATACATAATTCTATCCCATTGTAATAACACATATACTGCACATATGAATTATAGTCTAGAAGACTCACCTCGTAAACTGAAGTATTATAATCTATTCCGCAGATGATAAAGATTCACGTAAATGTCCATAGCTAGTCTCTACAAGTATAATATTAATAATTTATTAAACAAATGTTGAAACTGATTTTAAAAAACTGAACAAGACAGGGGCACGACCGTGCCCTACCACAGGCACGCCCGTGCCTGGCTAATGGTCCGACTTATTGATTCGACAAAAGGATCCGACTTATAGCTTGAAAGTCGTAGGACATAAAAGACACGCCCAGGGCACGCCCATGGAACGCCCGGACCTTATGAACTTAAGACGGTCACGACCGCAAGGCATGCCCGTACCCTTTACAGGCACGCTCGTGCCTCCCTTACTCTGAACTAGTACAGTCCTTCGACTTGCTGTTCTTCCGGCCAAAACTCATAAAAACACCATTTTAAACCATACAAACTGTACATACAAGTTTTCTTACATCCCAAATAATCATAAACAACATCTAACTCATAATTTACATCCCAAATAATCATAAACAACATCTAACTCATAATTACAAGCCTTACTTCTAAATCACATGCTTGACCCATTTGAAACTTAAAAACCCACAACAAAACATACCTCAAGTTTTCTAGGATGAAGATGGTGAAGAAGAAGTCTCAATACACTGGTTTACTTGCTTACAAATGAAGAAAATAGCAGAACTTGTTTCTATGTAGTATTTCTTTGAAATGAGAATGAGTTCTTGTACCAACTTTGACTTG
>JAUEJL010002009.1:0-22657 GCA_032274825.1 Drosophyllum lusitanicum | reverse complement strand
CATCTGTGTTTTTGTTTATCAAGGCATCACATGTTTTTGTTTATCAAGAGAGAAGATAAGGGGGAGTGTGTGAGTGAGACGACTAAACTACCCTTACATGAGCCTCACATGATGACATTTAACGGAGCAAGTGTAACGGAAGTTTGCTAAAGGACTACTATTGCTCCAAATTTCTCATATAAAGGATGGTTTATGTACTTTCGATTACTAAAGGACCAAAACTGCATTTTTGTGAAACCTTAAGGACCAAAAAAACAATTAACTCTTTAAAAACCTATTATCTATAAAGTTTTTTTGTTCAACCGATTCCATACTTTTTTATTAATACAAAACTAAAATATTTTATAGAATATTTATGTTTATAAAATTATATTTTATAAGAAGACCACTAAGTTTAAATTCTTTTCTCATAACCATAGTTGTAAAACGACAAAAATGCATCCAAATCTTTTTTTTAATGTCTTTTGTTAATTTATTTAAGGTTGATTGTTTATCAAACCAAAATTGAAGCCTGAAAATATCTATCCATAATTATTAGTATACACAAGTAATATTTACATGCGTCTAACTATCTTATAAATAAAAGAGTAAATTACAATTTTTGTCTCTTATGATTTGTCTAATATTTCATTATTTGTCTTTTAATTTTCACATTTGTAGTCAATATGGTTTTGCTTTGGTTACAAGTTTGGTCCTTTATGTAACTGATGTTACTTTTCTGTTAACATATGCAAGTACTTTGGTCATTTCAACAACTATCCTTGTTACCTAATTAAAAATAATAAGAAAAACATTTAAAACTCGATTACTTGACCTGTTTCTCTTTGAGTCTTTGCACTCTACCGCCACCATGAAAGCCCCTCACTGCCACCATCAAAAGCCCTCCATGGCTCCATCGGATGACCTTTGAAATCACACCACCACCATCATCAGAGGGAGACCATCAGAAGCACTCCACCACCACCGTTAGAAGCTAACAACTAGACAACCATCGGAATCACACCATCGCCCTGATATTATTAAGTCTAGGTGGACTACCATCTGATCTGTGGCCTCCTTTACCGACGCCATGGTCACCTCCTGTGTCCTCCCTGTACTTCTTGAACTCATCGACATGGTCACCTCCGCCTTGTAGTCATCACTACATCTACAACCACCGTCGCTTAAGCTATAGTCTTCTTGGGTGGTGTTCTTGGTCGACTTCATAATCTTGGGCAGTGTTCTATTAAGCCTTCAATCAAGTATTTCATATTAGAAATCATATTCGATTAGGGTTTCAATTGATTTGTTCATCTCAAAAATCCAAATCAGTTAGTTCTTGAAATCAATTTGGGCTTAATGGTTTTTTTAATCATATGAACAAATTTATAAATAGTTTTATCAAATCTGCAGTCAAATTAGTGATTCGATACATGATTTTTCTAATCAAGTGAACAAACTGACATGGTGTTTTCAAGAACACAAATCGATAACAATTTGTGATCGTAGCCGTTACTTGATATGCTTAGGAACATTTTCAAAAATACCGCTGGGTGGACACTAATTTGATTAGGTCTGTAATTAAATTAAAATTTAAATCTAGTTTAAGGAGTAATTATAAGCTTTATTGTTTATTTTTGTCGAGTTGTGTTCAATAAAGTTAATTTAAAAAAAATAGTCCTGAAATTTTAATATTCAATCACAGGTGATTCAGTATACAATCACATGTGATTTGTAAAAGCATTACATGTGAATTACAAAAAATTACGAAAATGTCACTCCGCCCAAATTTTAAAATTTAATCTGGACCATTAATGACATTGATCAAAAGGTTAAAATTAGTTCATTAGGACTATAAATTAATTATGTATTATATTGAATATTCTTCTTATTTTTTTCTACATTAAATATAATTCAAAGTACTTAAAAAGTTAAATAAGAACAAATAACATGAACCTCTTTGGTAATAACGATAACAAATAAAATAACTAAAATACCCCTGCTTTAAAGGTCAAACTTAATGGAGGTCAGGATAATTGTAACGAAATGTAAACCACGGTGACTATCAATGTAATTTTAAAAATTAAATGACTGAATGTAATTTTGAAAACTAAATGACTGAATGAAATTTTGTGAAAGCAAGGTTGACGAAAGTTGTAATTTACTCTAAAAAATGTTGAGTTAATTACATAAATTAACCCTGTGGTTGTTACGGAATTTCACTTTTAGTCCTTTAACTTTAAAAGTTACGAAATAGTCAATGTGCTTGTCACTTTGTTCATTTAGTCATTTAAACAAACTTTAGTTAAGTTTGACTATTAGTCAAAGCGTATTTTGATCAATTTCCTGTTTATCTTTATTACCAAACACATAATCCCTATTCAAATAAAACTCCTCTTCTTCCTTACAATAAAACTCAAACAAACACCCCCTTAGGAATCGTAAATGAACCGAACGAATAAACGAACAGATTCTTGTGTTTGTGTTCGTTCGTTTAACTTTAGACGAACAAACAAATGAACACGAACGATAAACAAACGGACATTTGTGTTCGATTGTTTAAAGGATTGGTTAGTCCGTGTACATTTTTGTTCGTTCAGTTAAATGATAAACAAATGTAAACGAAGGAACACACACTATAATACAAGTCTAACATTATTAAACATAAATAAACACTATATATATATAAACACATACATATAATATATATATATATAGGGGAGAGTTCATTTGAGAACCAATTTTATTGCGAGAACCGCGAGAACCGTTTGTGGCCATTGATCATGATTAATCAAGGGCTAATATTAATTGTGGCAAACATGTAATTAATTAAAACCACAGCCGTCATTTTCACTTTCCAAACATGTTGGAGGGGTGTTTTAGGCATATTGCCTAAATAAAGGGGGACCACTTACCCCCACATTTTTAAAACTAAAATATCTCCTAAATGCAAAGGTATTAAAATACGAAAATCATACCAAATTAACGAGAAAAATATGCTCTTTAATATGACATCCATATTGCTATACTTTTTCAAATAAAAAAAATTCGTTTTTGCCGGGTTTTTTTTGTAACACAGCATTAGATGTATGCACATGTGCATTTAACACTCGATTTTTTTCAAGCACATGTGCATATGTGCACCACCTATTAATACTGCACATATATGCATCCCGTGCATATATGCATATGCACATGCACATGTCGATACTACTAGGTGCATGGTGCATATGTGCACAACCTGTTCATACTACTAGGTTTTGTTTTAGCACATGTGCGTCTGGGTGCATATATGCACCGTGCACGTGTGCATCTCGTGCATATATGTACATGCACATATACACCTAGATGCATGTGTGCACGTTATTTGTGTTCGTGAACTATTTGACGGGAAGTTCGTTTATTTAATAAACAAACGAACACGAATAAAAATATTTATTCGTTTAGTTATATGAACGAATACGAACAAAGACTCTCGTTCGTTCATTTATGTTCGTGAACGTTTGTTTATCCGTTTGTTTATATTCGTTCATATGTATGTATGTATATATGTGTGTGTGTACATAGATGTATATACATATATATACATACACACTATCTCTGTCAAATATATACACGTAATTAGTGTCTATTTATATTTAATAATGGTAGCTTTGTATTATATTTGTATATGTGTTCGTTCGTTTATGTTCGACTAAAGTTAAACAAACAAACATGAACACAAATATTCGTTCGTTTATCCGTTCGTGTTCGTTTTTTTGTTCGGCTAAAGTTAAAGGAACGAACACGAACAAGCCTTCGTTCGTGTTCGTTTGTAACTCTAGTGCACGTGCAACTCAAAGTTGGTTTAGTCAAACTCATTGCTAACACAAAAAATTCTAACAAAAAAGATCTATGGGGTATAAATACTTAATATATAACTCAAAAAATTCTAATCGAAATATAAATAATTGTGATTAATAAACAGAGAAGAAGGTAATGAAAAAAAAGAAAAATATTAAAAATAATTCTTTGCAATTTATAAAAATAAACGAAAAATAACTATTCAAATTTACATTTGTTTTTTTCACATATTACTAAAAAATATAAAATTTGGTGCTTGTAACTAAAAGTACACCAATCAAATTAAAAATTGATCCTTTTAGATTATTTTAATTATTCTACTTATCAAAATAAAAATAATTCTCCTCACTGATCTCAAATAAAAATATAAATAATTATGATTAATAAATATAAAATGAGGTAGAGAAAATAAAAATGAAAATAATAATTCTTGTCTTATATAAAAAAGAAAAAGAAAAAATAAAGAAAAAAGGCGGTGCATATAATTGAAAACAAAAAAGTTGTCACAAACTAAAAAAAAGACGGCTACAACAATCAGACATGGCGCTGAATAAATTTTTAATTTACAATTTTACCCTTTTTCATTTAATTTAATTAATAAAGACAAGGTAATAATTGATTGGTTCTCGCGGTTCTCGCAATAAAAACGGTTCTCAAATGAACTTTTCCCTATATATATATATGTTAATATGAAATAACAAAAGCCATTAGAAAACTTAAATTCCTCAAAACTACCTAACTTACCTCTAGTAGCCCTCATCACCCAATCCTCTCAGTTTTTATTTCTATGAGACTCTAATAGAAGATTTGTTCGATTTCTGCGAGTGATTAATTTATTACTATTGACTTGTTACTACCATTGTTTGTTGTTTTATTATGAATTTGAACTTGTTGAAAACTACAAAATGAAAAGCAACTCAATTTTAGGGCAACCGTGACCCGAACCGTGGATACTCGCCTCCCTTCGGGTACCCGCTGTTGGCGGTTCGGTTTCAGTTCCTAAAACTAGATACCCGCCCCGCAGTAACGGTTTACAAAAAATCTACTACCCGTCCTGTCCCGCCCCGTGAACACCCTTACATATGGATCATGAGAGTAATCTATTTTTATTTCATTTTCATATAAAAAACATTATATATAAAACAAAAACATGTTAAACTTTTAAAAATGAAAAAATACATTACCAAAACAAAAGCGTTAGATATTTTAGAAGGTCAAAACGTAGAGAGCTTATACCCAATTTCTTCTTCTATATAGCTTAAATAAATCTCAACATTACAATAAGTGAAGGTGTTAGTATGAATGATTTGACGAACTTAAAAACATATAATTAATATTGTAAATAAGTGTTGAAGTCCGTATTGTTCAAGTGTTTAACTGCCTTCCAAAAAAAAAAAAAATCATTGTTTAACAAATGATTGCTCACATTTGGGGGCCTTCCCTTAGAGAAGGTGGGTTTATTGTCCATACCATCGTAGCGTGGTGAGGTCGTGGAAAACATCCCCCAAGTAGTAGGGGTTTATTTTTGTCTTATTCTTTTTGTAGTTTTCCTTTCCATTCTTTTAAGCTCTCTTCTTCTTTTTTAACTCTTAAATGATTAATTAATTGAGTACTGGTCTCAAAATTTATTGTTGTTGAAATTGACACTACGTGACTAATGATAGGCTAAGTGGTGAAAGAAAAAAAACTAACGTGACTGTATAGTGGAGAGTAACCACTCCCTCCAATCTTACAGGACAAATGGCATAACTTAAACTTAAAAGAGCATATGTCGGATTTGCTCCTAGACTTGCACTGAGAATTCATATTCACAATCGCTAGCTAGGACCCTATTATCCATCGAAAAAATCTTTTCATTCCTATTTTATCCTCTTACTTATCAAAAAATGACATGTGTAATCCACCGATTCTCTTTCCTCGTTCTCTCTATTGGTTTTGACACTTATTTTGATCTTAATAGTAAATTAATAAGTAAGAAAATTGTATACGATGATAAAGAACATGTCAATTGATAATTACAGTCTTGGGTATACTTGTAAGCGTGATTAAACGTGGATGAACAAGGAACTAGTTAGAACAGGCAGTGAGTTGTAGTTCGTTCTTATCATTTTCTTTCAAAATGTTGTGGCAATAGAAATTATAGAACGCTCACAAATCCAGAAAATGATGCTAGTAACCGATTTGGTTACAATATATGCAAGATACCATTAACTATAACTTTCTTTGTAAAGCCGTCAATGATTCATTACAAGAATATGTTCTCTTCTTCGATTTTGCCGTTTTCGACTAGATACTAGATATTCATTGTGTTATAGTCAAGGTCATCGCATTCTTACCACAATTCGAATTAATGCATTTTATCATTACCATGATATCGGCGGTAAACCACAACAATAACGGAACACAGATACATCAAAATCAAAAGTCAAACCCCTCTTTATATGTAAACCCCCTAAACAGTATAATTAAATATTAACGAAAAAAACACATGCGCGCACACTTGGCAAAATGGCGGTTCTTTCTACCGAACCACGCTCACAAAATGGCGGTACCTTCTACCGAACAAAGGTGACACTTACCTCCATCCAATCTATCACAAACCACGCTCGCAAAATGGCAGTACTTTCTACCAAACCTAAACCATCATGTGCATAGAACCTTCAATTATCCTCCATTTCTATTTCCTTCAGAATTGTCATCCCCCCTTTTCTACTCAACCAAGTTATTATAAAAAGATCCCATACGCGTACGAAGATCCCGTACTCAGATTCACCCAGAAGAGGTTAGGAGAAAATAGTATTAAAATAAACAGAATATGCAATACAAGCTGCTGAAACACCTCCTCCATAACCAAAGGAACAAGGAGTGTGTTTTGCCGAATGCAAGCACATCAATAATAATAATAATAATAATAATAATACACAAACGATAAATAAAAGAACAAACAATAAACTCAAACCTGTAACAAGTGAAAGAAGCAAGACTAGAGCTAACACATATACAGACGCACTCACACCCCCACCCCACCCCACCCCAAAAAAAACACACACACATATCACACACTATATATAGCACAACAAGTACAGGCCTCTAGGGTAATAGATAAAGTATGGTAAGTGGTGGACCAAAGACTGATGGAGAGGGTAAGCATGTGGAAACATAAAGCTAAAAACTACTGACCCGGTATTAGTAAGGGACAATAATCACCTGCTTGTATGAACAAATTCGAGCAACATCAGCATACTAAGGCCTATAAACCAATTTCAAAAGACGCATTGCTGATCAGCTGCAGTAGAAAGCAAAAAGAGTCTTTGCTTTGCTAGAGCCATCTTTGCCTCTTATGGGGTCAAAGGACCATAAAAGATTCAAAGAGAATGCAATAATAAAACAGTGAATATTACAAAGTGTGAAAGGTATGGAATTTGGAAACATTGATAAAGGCGTAGGTTCTTTGGAAATCAAGAAACAGAAAGCTTGGTAAAATAGTGTCGGGACATGGACAATTATATCAGTAGTAGTAGATATTATCTTCAAACAGTGAGTGGTCCACTTAAGGGAAGCATGTATGCTAGGTGGGCCATAACACTGGTTCAACTGGTCTTCTGGTTTAGGCAGTTGGAGGCTGGCTTGAGGCTTCAGCTGTTTTATAGGGAATGGAAAGGAAACAAGGTTAACATATAAGAGGCTAGGTTTACTGCACCAACCGTCGTAAACTTGGTATACATTAACCACTAAAGAAATATCAAATGGTTCAAAACCTCTAGAAAAAGAACGAGCAAATTACACAAATCGTCCTTAAGGTTTGTTAGAAGTTTCAAATCGTCAACCTTTTGAAATTACACAGATCGTCCCTCCTTTCGAAAATTGTCACTTTTTGTCCCAGATTTTGAAGGTCAGCAAACAGAGCTGTTAACGTTTCAAAACACCATTTTTATCCTTTCGAAAAACCACATATTTGGTCCCTAAAGCATTTTATACTACTACCACTGTGACTGTTATTATTATCATAATAACAATAATAAATGTTAAAACTGGTTTGTTAATATGTTCATTCTTCCTTAAGGCTGACCGCAATGGTCACACAAAATGGGTGTGGGATGGCATGGGTTGGTGTGGGTTGATGGTGAACACCATCACCCCCCATAGCTGGTTGTTGTAGGATGGACTATCACGGGTCCATGAACCAGCACTCCCTCACGTGGCTCTCTCTTCTTTCTCTCTCTTCCTTCTCTCTATCTCTCTCCTTTCTCTACTTTATTTTTTATTTTTTTAAAAATAGAGAATGGTGGTGTGGGACGGATGTGAGGGCTTGTGGGATAGAGTGGGATGAAAGGGGAAAATGATGAGTCATTTGATGTGTCAATGGAAAAGTGTGGGATAGAGTGGGATGCATGCTGATGGTATAACCATCTATCACCACCAGTACACCACTACCACCATGCCAACATCACCTACCCATTGGCACACCACTGCTACCAGCCTACTGCATCACCCACCATCACCACATTACCCACAACCACCAAGATACTACCAATTGCCACCGCACCACAACACACAGTAACACACAAAATCACACACACCAACACAAATCGCACAAACTAACACACGTATTGCACACACTAACACAAAAATCGCACAAAACCTGGTGAGATATGAACCAAAACCCACAAATCACACATGCCAATACAGAATCGCATATGGAAAGAAGGAAGTCTTCCTCTAGTCCAGAAGTTAGTTCTTCGCCTATCACCTGGGTTTGAATGCCGGTTTGAGATAACCAGCCAGGCAAGGGAAAGAAGGAAGTCTTCCTCTATTCAACTGACGATACCAACACAAAATCACATACACAAGCTTATTTGGTGTCAAATGAAATACACACGAACCCAGATCTTGATTCACCTGAAGGGATCTGGAAAATCATAGGACCTACAAAATCTGATCTGAAACCTGAAGGAGGTGGTGAGCGAGCATGCAACAATGGTGGTGGTGGAGTGTGGAGACAATGATGACAAGAAGTAGCAGCAGCTGTGGTTGTTTAACCGGAGACGGTTTGACAGCAGTGATGGAGAGATGATCTGACAGGGGTGAGAGAGGGTGGTGATGCTGATAGTTAGACCGAGATGCCGCCACAGTGTTGGGGACGGTGGTGCCTGGTTGCTGGTGGGTTTGTAGTTTAGAGTTCAGGATGTGTGTGCATGTGTGTACTAAAATTAAACGCTTTAGGGACCATATTTGTAATTTAGCGTAACATAGTCATCTTGAAATATTTGACAGACCTTAAACAGCCATCAACATTAGGGATGAAAAGTGTGAAAAGTTTCAAAAACAAGGACGATCTGTGTAACTCCAAGAAGTTGGGGAAGAAATGGGAAATTCATAGCAAACCACAAAAACGATTCAAGTTATTAACTCAAAAAGAAATCATAACTCACCTGCAGGCAGAGTCCAAGACTTCAATAACCGTAATCTCTCCGCCTAGAAGCAGGGTTATGCCTTGATCCCCTGGCAACAATAAATTATGAAAGTGTAATAACTGGAAAGGGTGGTGTCGGCTACTAAAAAACTTCTTATAATATCTTTGAGCTGCATATGGGAGTTTCCATTTTAGCACCCAAAGAGCAGCTTAAAGCAATGACATGGTAGAAACATCTGTCTACACACTCCAATGGCAGGTAGGTTAGCTAGCCTTCTGAGGCTGAGATGTCATTGATTATCTAGTGAAGTAGTGAACCCATCGCTTAACGTCAATGGGCACTAATTACACAGACACAACATATCTTGAAGATAATTGCAGACTAATTAATCAGGTACTAGAACCAAATAACCAGATAAAATGAAACTACTGGACTAACCCAATGAGCAGATTGGGTTACGAATTTTCTCTAACAACACGAGTCAAATGGGAAATACAATCAAACAAAAACTTATTAAAGAACACCTTAGGTCGAACAAAGTGTATTTTGCAGTGAATAAGACTTCCCAAAAAGTTGAATTCAATAATATTAGATCATCATCGTAGTAATATAGTTTTTTTATAATTCTTGTAACACGTTCATTACTTACAACATAATTTTAAAAAACTTAGAGAAGTTTGTTTTGTGCCCAACCCAATCTCTTCCATTTCAATATGTACCAAGACATACCCATCTGACCCATACCCATTTTAAACCATTAACCAATCCGTCCAATCAACCACTTCTAGAAAATATGATATACTCTAAGCAATCAAAATAGCAAAAACTTACCCCGAACTTCCACTGCGTCCTGAAGAGTAACTACCATAGGCTCCATAAGCATCACCACCACTACGTCCCTGAGAAAAATTGAAAAAAAAACCCGACTGTTAGAAAAAAAGTGAAGACAAATGTGTTTCCTTTATATACTTAACATGCCTATGTGAATAAAGAAAAAATATGAGAACAAAGAAAATCAAACAAAACAAAAAACAAGAAACGAAACAAAACAAAACAAAAAACTAAAATGCAAAATTAAATATATTGCAAAACATGAAATGTAGTTTTTTAATTTTGATAATTACGCATAAATAGTTCGTATACTTACCTGCAAGCCCCCATAGCTTCCATATCCATCATTAGCTGGCAAGTCATTAGAGTAAGCATGTCCTCGCCCATGACCTTTAGAATCTCTAGTCTCATACTTGGGAACATCAGCCACATCAGGTGCCATTGGGAGATATGGAAGAACAGGAACAAAAGTAGACATTGCGCCTTCTCTTTCAAAAAGATTTGCCCTCAAACGTGAGGTAACTTGTAAGAGGGCGACTTTTGCAAGATCAAGTTCAGCAGAAATCTAACAAGAAATAGAAACCAAAGTGTTTCTGTGATACTTGTAACGGTACTTGCATATACATATCCAATGATGTCAACTAACTCATAGCATGCTTACCTGTACCATCTCATCATCATCCTCAGCAACTTTTGGAAGGTCTTCCTTTGAAAGAATGCGTATATTAGCTTTGCTAATTCTCCTGATTTCTGTGATTATTGCTCCTCCTTTGCCAATAAGGCATCCAATGCGAGAAGTTGGCACAAGCAATCGAGTAGTAAATGAAATAATACCAGAATCTCTCTCAACTTTCTCACTGCACCTAGGTTGCAAGCGTGATGCAGCCTCAATAGCTGGTGAAAACGTGTCTTCAAATACCTATATACATAAATAAATTACAATCATATACGGGTTATATCTTTATCGACATGGTTGTATGTAAACATTCTATTTTAGACCACTCAAACAATCAAAAACATACCTCCTTTGCTGAAATGGAAATTATGCAATCATCTGCCTCTGTCCTTGAACTATCAACCTTGATAACTGCTCCAGTTTCCTGCCTAATTTGATTTATTGCAGCACCGCCCTTACCAATTACACCACCAAGATTTGCAGTGGGACAAACCAAACGAAGAGAAAATTCTTTTGGAGGTGAATCATCCCTTGGGCCTGGGTAGAAATTACGTGGCCATTCTCCAGCTTCACCCTTGTACCCACCATAAGCACCAACCAGTGGAGTTAAACCCATAATTGGTGCACCGGGAGTTGTACCCAAAAGAGAACCACCAGAAGGATAAACATTAGGTGTTGAAGAAGAAAGCAAGTGCTGTGATCGCGATGGATTGTCATGCAGGCGAGCTGCAATTTGGAAGAGTGCTTTTCTGACATTAGAGGATTCGCCAGATATCTGTATCATACAAAGCAAAGTCGTATAAGCCAACACAAATAAAAGTAAAGAAAAAAGCAAAAAAGAGAGTATGCAAGTGAAAGCAGCTCAAAAATGTATTCAGATTTACCTGCACAAGTTCATCACTGCTTAGTGCACAAGCAGGAAGATGATTATCTTTCATAATACGAATCTGAGCACCAGTATCAGTGCGTATATTTTGAACTATCTGTCCACCTTTTCCAATAATACCTCCAATCTGATCAGATGGCACAAGAAGGCGAACAGTAACTTGCGTTGTTTCCTCATGATCCTCATCAGCAGCAGCTTGGTCATCAGTAACAACTCTGTCATACACTTTGAAAAGAGCATCCATTGCTGGACACACGCGATCATCATGGCCATCAAAATCATTTGTCTCATCACTCGTGCTGTGGATAGTAACCACACGTTCATCACAACCCGATACTGTCTCACCAATTCTAATCTTTGCGTTTGTCTCAGATCTCAGCTGCTTAACAATATCCCCACCCCTTCCCATTATACTACCAATCTTCCTACTAGGACATAAGTAGCGGTAAACGGTATCATCTGAACCAATTGAGTTATGTCCTCTGTCGTCACTGTTTCTCCCTCTCTTGCTTCTTCCATGATCATTGTAATCGGACTGAGAATGTGAACGTTTTCCATGACTATTTCTTTGCCCAGCCATGTGGTGCAAATAAGGTCCCTATTCCAACACAAGGGGTTGATCACAAAGTCACGATTTATGATTAATCTGATCCACTAAAACACAAGTATACCACAATCAGTCCACAACACCATTCTGAACATGATTATCATGATGACATGCTGAAATTGAGGAAGCAGGTGCATGGAAAGATATGTAAAAAAAACACATTTTTCCCCAAATACCGTTGTATAAATCGTTTCAGTATTATACTACTCACAAAACATTTCGTTCTAAAAAATAGCCTAAGCAAGTGCATCAAAGAAACCCAATGTCGCCCAATAATTCATGGCATAAGCAAACTATAAGGGATAGATAAGGTGATCTCCTACAAATTATTTAAGCTTCAGCCAAGGTGTAGAGCTAAAACATTAAATTATTGACTAACGAATTAGACTACTAACAAAACAGTGCAAAATATACAGTAAACCTGATAGGAAACATTGGATTTGGAAACAACAACAGGATGCAAAGTATTCCCTCTAAGTAATCCGTAAACCAGTCTAATCGGCACAGTTAATATTCTGGAACACGAATTGCCAGCATAAATTAATAAAATTGCTTCAGAAGATAGTTAGCTCGTGAAGTGCAAATTTTTCGAAGGAACCCGAAAGAAAAAAGAACGAGAAAACAGAGAACGATAAGATAACGGATTAGAATTTGATACCTTTGTTAGATTATCGAGCGAATTGTGCAAATGGCAAAGTCAAATCGACGTCGTCAGATTGAGAAGGATAAGCACCGAGAGTATTTTGGTAATCTAGGGTTTTTGACTTTCGATCCAGACATCGTGCCCCGAATATATAATATAATAATAAATATAAAATCAAAACAAAAAACCACCCCGGAAACAAACAACCCTCTCTAATTTTCTTTTTCCTTTTTTTTTACATGGAACATTTTGATGAGAACTAAAATTCAAAAAAAATTATTTGTTTCTATCGTATTCTACTACTCCATCGTTCTACTTGTTAAAAGATAACATGTGAAGACGATCTAAGGATAGTGTCTTGGAGACGATCGGCACTTAGTATTTGTTGTTGGAGATTAGTAATTAGCATTAAAACTTAGTGCTAGAACTAACCGATCACTGTTGAAGCAGAATACTAGCTGTCTAGCTGAAACTAAGTACTTATTGATGTTAAAGTTGAATCTTCAGTGCACATCGACTTAAAATGTCTTCAGCATACGATGAGTGTTCAACTCACGCTCACGCTTTTGATCCATATATAAAATTGTTAACAAAATAACAGTTACTAGCAAAATAACTGTCATTAATTAAATATAACTAACTTTGTCGATTTTTAGCCAAAAATAGCCGATTGGGTGTCTACAAATAGAAGAATGAAACACGAAATTACATATTATATTGTCTAGAAAAGTATCTTTGATCAACTTTAAGTTGATTTTTTGTAACCTTACATGATCAAAATATAATTTGAAGGCAATGTCCTTTTCATAATTGATTGTCAATCCTAATAATTTGATACCCTGGGCTGGTAAATGTCAATACAAATAACTTGTTTCTAACCCAAAAATGTTGGTTAATTGTCACAAGTTAGATATAACTTTGACGATTTTTGAGCCAAAATAGCTTATTGGATGTTTACAAATACAAGAATGAAACACGAAATTACATATTATGTTGTCCAGAAAAGTATCTTTGATTAACACTAAGTTAATTTTTTGTAACCTTACATAATTGAAATATAATTTAAGGGTAGTGTTCTTTTCATAATTGATTGTTAATTCTAATAGTTTGATACCCTGATATATGCCAATACAAATTACTTGTTTGTGACCCAGAAAGATTGTTTGATTATTTATAAAATACTAAAATACTTTATTCATTAGAAGCATACAATATTTATGTTGCTTTTGAATGTTATGTTTTCTTATAAGCTTTAGGTTGAAACAAAATTTTGTCTTAGCCCAAAAAAGGTTGAAGCAATCAACCAATTAAAATCAAGTTACCTGAATGAACCCACACAATGTTTGACTATTCATTGAGTCATAAGTAACAACGCTATGAAAAGTCACACACAACTCAAGTGAAAATAAACAAACTTAGGAAAAATAACAAGTGATAGGAGTTAGTATTATTCCAAGCATACAAATTTTATTTAAGACTGAAATAGATTTTAGTATCCCGACTTGGCTAGTATTATGTTCTCAACAACCCTAGACTATTACTGATGTACCGTCGTATCTTGAACTTAAAGAAACAAATAATTTTATGTCTTAGTTCACTTAACACAATCATATATTCTCACACGACCTCCATTTGATTTGAATTTAGGGAGACTAGCATGTATTTTATTTTAATTTTTTGGTCCAAAGCCCTAATAAAAGTAACTAATGTAAACATTAGAGCTAAAAACTACATGTTAAGGGTACCATGCATGTTGTAACTTAAATAGTTTAAAGTGCTAAAATGTATTGTTGACATTTAGTTAAGTTCATCTTCATGCGATTATAAGTTGTGTTGAACAACGTTCACATTTTACATACTCATTGCCGCTATCACGCCTCGATACTCACTCCGCCACCACACCATCCTCGTCGTCTCTGTTATTTGTCACTCATTCTTTTCTTTTCGAAGTAATAGTTTTTATGGTTTTATCATCACAATTTTTAAGTTAGATAACTTAATCTTAGGTTGTTATGTTTTGACAATCGATAAAAATTTACATCCAAAGCATTTTTGTAGTTTCAACATATTTTAACACAGCAGTTTACTAATTGTTTATTGATAAACGTGTTACGTGTCTAGTAATCCAACATAGTACTTGTATTTAAATATGAGATCAACTATCAACCATTTTATTTGTATGGTTGATAATAAGCATTAGTTTTAAGGAATAATTTGGCGAAATGCAACCATTTTAAAAATACTACTGTATGTAACCAACTATACTTTATCTCAAATAATGCAATTAACTTTCTAAAACGTGTTATTGTATGCAATGTGACATGCTATTACAAATCACATATATCTACTGGTTTCTGGCAAGAATTTTCAGATTCCAGTGAGGATTTCCAAATTCCGGCTAGCATTCTCAGGTTCTAGTGAAACACAAACAAGAAGAAAATAATCTTCATAATCAAAAACTGAAAATCCAAATTCCGGCATTCTATGGCAAGTCACATATCTTGAAGACAATAATCTTCAAAATCAAGAAAATTAAAATTAAAATAGCACAAATAATCTTCCAAACATGAGCATACGATTGAAACAAGAAGCAGAAATTTTAAACGGGACTTAGAACGGAGAGCTTCTAAGTTAGAACATAGGACTTCTTTTCAAACGGAAATCAATTGTTCAAGCATGGATTTTCCATTTATGCGATTTGTTTCTTTATGATTTTGTTCATCCAGTTCTGGATATTGATTTGGTTCAAGCATGTAAATGGATTCAAGCATGAAATTTTAAACCTAGAACAGATCGAAGGTGTTCTTGATTAATTGGATATATACGAATCAAACAAGAAACTAAGACATCGAAGGTGTACTCATGATTTCTTTAAGAACGGATTTGAGAAGATGTTCATGTGAATCGAACAAATCGAACCCCAATTTCCACAACCTTTCAATCGTTTTTAGGGTGTCCGATTCTATAACAAACCACTTTTAGGCTTTGCAATATATGTTTGGCAATTAGGGTCCATTTTTTTATGATTTTGCAAATTGCGATTGGGTTTAGTGACGTTTTGTGTTTTCTATGATCTTTGCAGATTTTATGCTCCATTTTTCATGCATTTTTCTTAGTTGTTTTTCATCAAGGCAAGAACATAAAAGGTGGTCGAAGAACATGAAGATCGTGACCTATTGCGTACAATAACGTCTTTGAATAAGTTCTTTGTATTATTTGTAACAAAAGAAAGTAGTTTGCACGCAATAGTATTTTAGACAAAGTATGTTTTATTTTAACGCATTTTACCCATATTTTAATTAATAGTTCAAGTATATGTCAAACACCTAGTAGGCTCAACTACAGCTATGCATGAGCACAAGCCTAAATACTTTTACCCAAAAAAAGTGATTAGAATACACAAAAGTCCGAATCCATGAAAGCTAGCATATCACCATCAAAGAAAATGTTTTAAAAACATATATGTGGGTGGCTTAGGGGTGTCATTCGGTTATTTTTTCGATTATTGGTTAATTCGGGTCGGGTAATTAGGTTATTTTAATTATAGGATATTAACCGCTAACCGAACCGTATTTAATATTCAAGTATCAGTTATGGGTAGATTCGGGTATGGTTCGGTTATAACGGGTATCGGGTATAACAAAAAATACTAACTTTGATCTATTTTATGTTTTTGATGATTTATTTTTATAAGCAAATAAAATACTTTTATCACCACAAAAAAAAACCAAGCTAAATAAAAACAATAAACAAACCAAGCTAAACTAACGAAGGTATGTAAATCTTTTTCATATTTTTTAGTATATATAATTCTTGTTATACAAAATAAACAAAACCAAAGAACTAAATTCTCACTTTTATTCTACAAATTAAATAAAATTAAACAAAACAATTTTTGTTACAAAATTGAAGATTTTACAATTAAATTATATTAGGGATGATTTTTTAAATTTTTAGATGATTTAATTATTATTAAGTTATTTATCTAGACATATATGAGACTTTACAACTTTTAAAAGTATATTGATGTAATTTAAAGGTTTGAAAGGATACATATGTAATTAACAAAGTTTGTATGGAAATAGATTAAATTCTTTATTTTAATTTTTTTCCAGGTAATTCAGGTATACCCGAATGAATAATAATTTAACCGATAACCGAACCGTAATTAAAACGGGTAACCCGAACTAACCGATTAAACTACCTGATAACCGATTTAACCGAACATTGACCAGATCGGTCGGTTATTTCGGTTATCGGTTATTTTTGACGGGTCTAATTTACTTTGTTGCCAATTAAGGGATTGGACCTCTTTATTGTCTTAGTCCAACTTTGTTTTGTTCTAGACTCAATCTTTGAGACTTTTTATTCAATAATAATTCTTTTGCTTTTAAAAAATTACAATAAAATAATAACAAACTCTAGCACTCTTTGACTTCACCAATAGTTTGTTCCACCATATGATGTTTAGAAAGTTTGTTCCACTCGCGAGCTACTAGATTATTAAACTCTTGAAACGAGCTGAGTATCAACGAGCTCGTATCTAAAATAAAGCTTATTTAATAAACGAGTCTGAACTTGGATCTTAAAGAGTGAACTCGTTTATGCTTGCAAACCTAAACGTGCTGTATATATAATATAATCTATATTTATATTTCAATATTTACGTATTTATGTATATTTTGTGTGTGTATATATAATTTTAATAAATATTTTAAAATAATTTTCGAGCTTACCTATGCAGTTATTGCGGACAAAAAACAAACGGCGGTCATGAAATATGACTTGAAATAGAGATTATCACGGTGGTTTAACGTTTTTAAATCATGTATATATATAATTAAAATCATAAAACATTAAAATAAATCTTAGTTCTTTTACCTTTATTATATTATCGGTTTGTTTTTTTAAATAAAATATCATAGTCACTAATTGAGTAGCCATAATAATTAATAAAAAATATTAAACTTTAAGTTGTTTTCATTTTTGAAAAAAGGATTCTAATGATTTTCGTGCAACAACACTAAGTTTGTTACTATTACGTGACTTAAAAAACATTAGAGATACAAGTACATAATGAATAACATATTAATTTGTTTTTATCCCTATACAACGCGAATATAAAACAAAAATTCGTTACATTCATAATACATATTTCACAAATGATCACAATCTATGCAATTGTTGACACAAAAAATATTCGGGTTGTTACACGATTTTTTCAATATCATTTACTTTATGTTTTTCGATAACTTTTATATCATGGTTGTCTTTTTACTAAAATTTGTTGTTATAGAGGATGATGGTACACCTAATGTATTTTTATATGTCACCTTCTTAATTCTCGAGTTTTTTTGTACCCTTTAATCTTTTTTTTATTACATCTTATTCTATAAAAAAGACAAATCTTACCAGTTAAATCATCTCTAAATATAAGTTTAAGTTATGGTGATAAAAACATTAATCAATAAAAAATAATAAAATACCTTAGATTAGGTTTTAATCACCAACACCCTTAATTGTTCACTCCTTATGTTCTGTTGTGGGTCCTATAGGCTTCATAAGCATATATATTAATCAATTTGATGATTCGTATATAACAAAATTATTTATATATAATAATTTATATATTATCAACTTATGCTATATATTGTTATAAACTTATGCTATATATTGTTAAATGTTTAAGTTACGATGATTCGTAGATAAATTTTGTAGTTCTTTCTAAAAAAACCCTTTTGTTTGTTTCCTTCGTTTTTCACGCCAAAACCAACACTCCGCCGCCAAAAATTAGTTAAACTTGTCTAGTTGTATTGGACTTTTGGGCTTTCGGGCCCATAAAAGATGTCTTTTAACGGTTTACTCCACCTTGGTCTTGCGGTTGCGGGCCACGTAAAGTAAAATAATAAAAAAAAACTTTCTTTTATTTTATTTTGTTGTCTCTCTTTCGGGTTCACAGCCCACGGATCCAACCAATAATAAATACGAAAAACATTATATTATTATGTATAAAATAGTCAATGTGCAAACATACGTACGGATTTGTGTTCACTATTTGCAATTTCGACCAAAATAAAAATTGAAGCTTTTATTACCTCAAATACAGATTCTTAGGCATTCAAAATTACATTTCTAATATATCTTAACGAGCATATAATACCAATTCATCAAAACTAAATAAAGACAAAGTCAACAATCTCGACACAACCCACTGACGCAAATCAAACCAAAGCAACATATAGCTTAAAACAACAAACAATTTCACCACTTACAACCCAAAATCAGCAAAGAGGAGACTTGCTTGAACCTTATCTTCAATCACCAAGGGCTAAAAGTCAAGAACAACACTCAAAGAGTGCTCAACCGTCACCAATCTTCTAAAATCAAAGCAGTACACACACATTGTAACACCGGAAATTTTAACCCATTTGTTTTTTTAATTATCTACGGAAGCGATTAATATAAATATATACAAACCTGTTCACCAAAAAATATGTAAAGTAAACAAATTACATACGGTTATCAAAAACCAGTATTTCAAAGCCCAGTGTTACATATGTTTACAAACGGCTCGTCACTAAAATATATATCAGAGTGGCGGTCAATTATTTCAAAAGCAACACCAACTCCCAGCTCAACAACTGTACTTACCAAAACCTGCAAAATGGAGTGGAATGTGGGGGATTAACTCAAAGCTAAGTGAATGAAAGTTTAACCAACGAAATAGCATCAACCACAACAATAAGGACACAACAACAAGTAAACAAGCAACCGAGAGGACTGGCGGTTCTGTAGAACCTGCAACCAATGCCGGCCTAGCAAAGGTTTAGCGATAACACATCCGCTATTCTCGCACAGAAAAACCCTTAAGTTGCAACGAATGCATCAAAAGATCTAGTACTGATTAACCGATAGCGAACGAGCCCAACCCATTGCCCAGCCAAGCTGACCTCCCTTCATCCATGTGCACATATCATAGACACAATGATTAATTAATACATAACCAGTTAATCAATTATCAGACTAAATAGTCTATCAATGCATCAAACAGTTGCAACCATAAGGGGTACAACCAATAACTATCCATGAGTTAAGTCCACTCACCTGTGTTTACCACTCTCCAGGCTCAGTTATCTAATGTCACCGAGTTTTCTCTTTACCTGAGAACACATCACAGCCCGAATTAGAATTCAAGTCCCAAATAACTCCAGAAGCCAAGTCATTTCACAAACGGGTCAAAACTCACCCAATACGTCCAACACATACACACCATCATAAAACATATGATCAACTAGCATATAACCTATTTACATGTTTAATAACATTTAGAAACCAACTAAACATGTACAAGATTCATCAAAAGCCACTTCTTAAATTAAAATGTATAAATAACACACATATCACCATATATAGCATTCATCATCAAAGCTAATCCATTTATCTCAAATGAACCATAATAGAACCAAACATGGAAGATATGAACATCATACAACATGAATAAACAACAAAGAAAACACCAAATTGGACTGTTGCATGATCGCGCCGCGACCCCGCTAGTAGATTGCGTCGGTTTCCCAAAATGCCACGCGTCGCGTTCCCTGGACAAGCAGACCTGCACTTTTCTGCTTTCTTTTCCAGCTTCATACAAACACCCCAAATACCACAATAAAATCTGGAACTCGATTTGCAGCAATAGTATAACAATAAAAACTTCATATAACATGTATAACAACAACAAAAACTCATTTAAACATCAAATCCTTATCAAATTAAAACCCAGCTTCATCATCATCCTCCATTAATGGAGTTCTAGGCTCAAGTCAATCAAAACACATAAATTGAATATGAAACTAACACCAATTCAACATAAACTTTCCAACTAACACACAACCAACATCAATTTATCATATCCCCAATTTCTACATGAACCCTAAAACAAGAAATACATACTTTACACCAAGAACAAGTCAAAAACAATAACTAACCTTGTTTTAGTAGCAATCAACACAAATAAGCAAGGGAATCCAGGCTGGATTCGTGTGTTCTTCAAAGAAAATGCAAGAAGCACACACACACTAATGAAGAGATAAGAACCAAAAAGAGGAGGTGCCCAAAGTTGGCACTTGGGCTTTTAATATATACACATGCAGTACACCTATCTGCTATCTAACTCACAGTTGATTATTTAAGCGGTCCTACTCAGTTAATTATTAACCAACAAGGTAATATTATGACTCTCGTGTAAAAAAGAATTTAATGGTTCAATTAACACATAAATATATATAATTATATTTTTCCACTTTTTAACCTCGTGGCTCAATTATTATTTTAATAAACATATAAAATTAGCAAATAAATAGATAAACAAATAAATAATTAAACTTACTACCACGCGTAATTACTAGGCAAAAAACGAGGATGCTACACACAGGCATAATGCATAGCCAAAATCTTCAAATCTTAAAAGTCTCTCTCTCTCCTCTACCTTGTATCTGTCGTAACTAGCAGCCTACATGCCCTAAGATTTAACTTAATTTCGGCCAGAAAGAGTTTTAAACCTTTAAGTTACCACTCAAACCCTCAATTCTTTAATTTTTATAATTTAACCACCAAAAACACAAACAAATAAGATTTGTATCAAATACAAGAACATAAATACATATACCAATGTCAAAAGGCAACTACCGAAATCCTCACAAATTATCCTTAACTTGTATCCAAAGCTTAGCAACTTGTACACAATTGTACAAAATTGAAAAATCAACTTAGAAGACTACAACCCACAAAGTTCTTTCAATTTAATACTAAAATTCATCCAAATCAACTATTAATAATTATAAAATTACTACCTACGTCTCAACTACCAAAACTACCCGATTTATAAAAATTTAAGGTTTACAATTAATAGTATCACCGTCTATAATACTTTTATGGCTGCTTTTATTTTAGCTTTTATATTTTGTTATAATTCAATGCATCTTTTAAATCTTTACTCCAGCACATTCTCCCTTCCCATCTAACGTTAATATAGTTCATTTCATATAATACTAAATTATATACCAGTGTGATACAAAGATTGATTTAAAAGATAATAAATATTAAACATTAATAAAAATATATAAAATAAATATAAAACGTGAATGAGATGAGAATTAAAAAAAAGAAAACAGACATCAACACTCCGACAAGCACGGTGGAAACGTTGACACAAGGGGGAGGACATACGTGACGGTAGAAATGTAGTATCTTGATATGAAGAGACGTGATTGTATTTGTATTATAAGTCACCGATCATTATTATTATAATTAGGGTAATAAAGTTAAACATTTATTGGTTATAAATAAAAAATAATTTAAAATGATTATAAAATATTTTAGAATGATAAAACTATAAATTTTGTTAAATATGATATTTTGAAATATTATAAAGGGTAAATATGATATTTGTAAATTAAGGTGGACAAATACGATATTTTATGATTTAAGAAGGGCGTATATGAAATTATCTCTAATAATTTTGATTTTATTTAAAGTCAAAATTGAATTCAATTTTGATTAAAAAAATCAAAATTAGATTTTTATTTTTATAAAAATAGATGGTTAACATTTGACAATTAAAACTGTTATCTAAATTTAATGGTTAAGATCATCTAATAGATTTTATTGAAGTTAGACTTTTATTTATATTACTAGTTTAACTGCCCGTGTAAATACACGGGTAATTATAAAATTGTTATTTTATATTTGTTTATTTAAATATATAATTGTTTTATACCGA
>JAUEJL010001998.1:0-10422 GCA_032274825.1 Drosophyllum lusitanicum | reverse complement strand
ATGAATTCCTTACATGCACCTTGCCACACTCAATCCCCCCACACTCTTCATCCATGAATTCCACTTACCACTTGAATGGCCAAGATTGGTTCTCGCAGTTCTCGTTTGAACCCTCCTCCACATATATATATGAATTTTGCAATTATATCTTACACACTACTTCAAAAAAAAAATTTAATCACTGTGTTTCAACCCCACACCAAAATTACCCCTAGACCTATAACCCAACCCCCATTGCTAGTCCATTTTTCTATCAGTAATTTATATAATCTCACTTGGAATGCGTATAAAATTATAAAAGGTTAAGTTTAAGGGCTTACTTGCACTGCTCATCGATATGTTCTTTTTGGGTGACTGAATTGCAAATCCCAGTAATCTTGCAATTACTATACTTTTTTGCAATGTATATACTTAAAGAACCCCAACCACAACCCACATCAAGAACAGTTTGCCCATCTTGCAATTGTGACTTCTCACAGTAAATTTGCAACATTGCTACCTCAGCATCCTCTAATGTGCTTAATTTGTCACGGAAATAACAACAACTGCAAAATATTATACACGAATTAAAGAAAGTTTATCCATTAGAGGCAAATTATATCAAATGAGTTTAACGAACTTGTCTGCTTTAGTATGCCTAAAGGCCCACCATTTGGTAAAACATATGAGAATTTTCCATAATTTTCTTTTCAGTGTATGAAATTTAAGAGAATTGTAGGAAATAAAAAGAAAAAATGTGCCTATATTTGAAATTCTCCCCAAGCACAAGGTTAAAAAAGGAGGTAGGTAGCTCATAATGTTGAGATTTGGGATCTTCAGTCTTCACAGCAATAGGCATTTCTTTCAACGCTGCAAGAAAACATATCATTTTGTAAATAAATAAGGATGTGTTTGGTATTTACTAATGAAATTGATTATTTGATTATTAAGTTCCATCATATACATAATCATATCTAGTGTTTGGGTATAGTTAAGATGAATGCAACTGCTTAAGAAATCAGAATTTGCCTAACATTCAAGCAACTAATCATCTAATTACCATTATAACTTCCACAATCCACATACAACTGCTTCCCTAAACATACCATTATAACTTCCAATGATTATAAACTTCTGTCATGTAGATAATCATAGCTAGTGTTTGGATATAGTTATACAGATTATGATTATTGCATTAATGAGAAGCAAATGTTAACATAAATGCAACTCCTTAAGTAACTAGACATTGCCTAACATTCAAAAAACTAATTATAATAACTTATAACTTCCACATCCAACTGCTTCCCTACACATTACCATTATAACTCCCACATGATTGAGAATTTTTTATGAGCTTCACTTAATGTTTTCATAAATCTACAACTAACTATTAATATCTTAACTCCTAATTGTTCATCCAAAGTTACAGCATAAGTCCCTCAACTTTTCAATTTCCTGACATTAGGGCTTGTAAATCATAACCAGCTACTGTTTGCTACTGTAATTTGGGCATTCTTCCTCATTTCCTATAAAATAATTCTACTCTAAGTAATCATACTACAATTCGGTGCAAAACAACGAATTAGTCAAATTACAACTTAGATGAAGAAAAACAAACCCTAATTATCCCAAATTGTTCAAAACGAAACAGGTACAGAATGCCAAAATCAGAACAACTCACCAAAACTATTAATGAACAAGAATTAGAAGAAGAACATAAACAAGGAGTTATTATACATCATACAATGAACAAAATGCAGTAGATCTTGAAGTTGTTGTTGAGAGGTGGGTTTGAAGCAGGAACGAAGGCGGCCGGCGAGAAGGATACGAGTGAGCCTGCGTATAACGGCATCTGGAAGCAGATTACGTTCGAGAGAAGCCATCATTAGCTTCACTGTAGCGTCGTAGGGTACCTGCATTAAGCTGCTCATCTCTGTGGCGTTTGGGAAGAAGATATGGAGGAGGTTAGTGAAGATAAGATGGAAGCTTTGTTTAAGTAGTAGATCAGGGCGGTGCAAGTAGTAAGCAGTATTTTATCCCGCGAAAATGGATGAAAGTAACGGGAGTAACAAAAACAGGATTTACATCTTATTTATTAATTTTGACTTTTACTAATACTTAATAAAAATATATCAATAAAAGATAAATAGTAATAAATTTAAATTAAAACTTTTAATATTACAACAAGGCTATAATAAAAATTCCATAAATTAAAAGATTATATTCCTATAAATAAAAAGATTAAAATCCTAGAAAAAATTAAATTCTTTGAAAGATGGATATATAAACAAAGGTTGAAGATAAAGATATGGAGAAAGTTAGAGGAAAAAGAAGGTAATAAAAGAAAACAAAAGAGAACAGGTTTAATATGTAAAGAGTAAAAGTTTAAAAACAAAATTTTTACTATCTTCTTTTCAACTCGAATGGATGCCTCATTCCCACTACCGATATTATATGTATTAAATACATATTTAATAAAGCTCTAACCTTCATTACGTGCATTGCTTTGGTGGTGGTAGTTGTCATGCAGAAGGCAGACGACGGCA
Source organism: Drosophyllum lusitanicum (assembly GCA_032274825.1). NCBI lineage: Eukaryota > Viridiplantae > Streptophyta > Magnoliopsida > Caryophyllales > Drosophyllaceae > Drosophyllum > Drosophyllum lusitanicum. The sequence continues at coordinate 7,897 of JAUEJL010001998.1, read as the reverse complement.
CGACGGTGTTAATGATCCCACTTCTTCTACCCATTACGCTGCAAAATTCATCCCAGAGACGTTCCAGAGGTTGTGGAGCTTAACTTTGAAGGATTGGAGCATCAATTTGAAGATTCAAGGCTTGATTCATCATTGCTTTCATGGTTTTTCTTTCCTATTACTCATGTTTAGTTTATTTAATGAATTCCAGTGTTCAAGCATGATGTATCTGGGCTAGGTATTCTGTTTTTCTCCCTAGAAGAGATGATACTTTGTAAAGTTGCTTAATTTCCATTATTCAGGACATGATTCATCTTAAATATCTTATAAGCTTTGCCAAAGATCCATGCATGTTCTAGGATCTGTTTTTGAGTATTTATAATCTAAGTTTACAAAAATTAGAAGACCAATCTGTTTATATAGCTTTAATCTCGACTATCTAAGATCAATAGTTAGTCTTGACTAGTGGTTGACCAAACCTTAGGCTTAGATAATCAAGAATGGAACCTTTAATGTGTGTGATTGGCATATGATAACCTTTATGTGTCAATTTAAATATTTAATGACCTAAATAATCATTAAAGGTGAAGTCTTGTTTGACTCGAACTTAAAAACGTCTAATTGTGCACTTAGTTGATTTCATGACCATAAAAGTTAATTAATTACATAATTATAGGGTTAGATATTCGGACCAAGAGTTTAAACATTATAGAAATCGGTATAAGATGATTTAAATGTCTATTGCATGAATTTAATGGGAGTTAATTAACTCGAAAAGGTAGAAATCGAATCTAGAGAGTGAAGTCTTCTCATGATAGTTTAATGTTGATAAAGTTTGGCGCTTTTTACTTTCTTTGGTTTGTTTTAGGTTCTTGCTAGTGTTAGTGGTAAGTTTAGGTGATAAAGTTTGAATCTTTATTGATAAAATCTAAAAAATCCCCTTTATTTGCTTTAATTGTCTTTTTAATTGTTTTTACTAGCTTAAATAGTTTAATTCTAGATTAATTTAATAAAATCTGAATCTGCATACCCGTTCTCCAAGTGTTTGACAACCGAATTATTGCTATACTAGAAAACCGATTAGGTCCTATTGCCTATTCGTACTGTTTTAGTAAAAAATAATCGGATTTATAAATTTAAAACTAGTACGTAAAACGCACATCAGTGTGTTTAGGAATTACAGGATATCAACCCTTTTATTTGGTAGTTTTATGTATGGTCCTAGCAACAAATTAAGACAATTAATTGGATATAAATTATGCTTACATTCATTGTGGCAATAAGTATTAACGACGTTATTAGCACTACATAAGGCTCGAGTTAAAGATGTAGAAAACGAGAAATCACCTTCACCCACAAGTAAGATCTTTTGGGAACTATATATTGTAACAATGGATCCATCGTACGAATTATTTACCTTCTAATCTGTTCATGTCGATCTCCCTCTATATCTCTCTCCCTCCCTCACACAGAAACACACAGTAACCGGTATATATACAATATTATATATATAATGTATTATAATTAAGTAGAAGTTAGTGATTGAAGGGAGATGTAATTATCATTCTGCTGACCTCTATGACACCGCTTCATCTTCCATAGACATGAAGAGTATCAAGTTAATGCATGCATATATGCACCAAAGTTGCAGATGTTTGAATTTCATGTTAATTAAATATTAATTAAGAGGTGATTTACAGGATTTCAAGGAAGAATACATACACGCTTAATCATATTAAATTTTAATTAAACCTAAAAAAAGTAAAAACTATTTAACAAAACCATTTGGTTCGGTCCGGTAAAAAACCGAAAACCGCACCGAAGATTATATACGGTGTCGGTTCGGTTCAATTCTAGTCGGTTTTTGGTTAGGTTCGGTTTTTTCAGTCCAAATGCTCACCCCTAGTTTATCATGTTTTTCATTCAAAATTACATATCTACTCTTAAAAATATTACGATAAGTTGGTTGGGATTTTTGTGAATTGATATAGTAAATAGTAACGGTAATGTAACACAAAAACGGTAGCAAAAATTTATGAAATTTTATTTTCCACATATAACATAGAGAAAATAATAGGTGCATCTAACATCATCTAAAATAGATTCTTAGATGTTGTTGCTCTCATACAACACTTAAATTATTAAAACACCTATATGATCATAATACCCTTTTGTTTAAGTGTTGTGTAAGAATAAAAACACAGTATCTTAATTGTTGTTAGCAGCATTTATTATTTTCTCATATATCAAAAAGAGGGAAAATTCACAGAATAGTAAGTAAGTTTAAAAACGGTTCTACTAAGATCACTTTCCCCTTTATTTCACATTGTGAAATTTTCCATAAATAACGTTGATGGAACAATTTTCAAACTTGATTATTATTCTGTGAAATAAACCCTATTAAAAGAAACATATATCAAAGGGTTAAGTGCACCGAAATGTAATACCAATTTAATATTGTATGTAACAAACTAAACTTTCTTCGCTAAAATGCATTAAACTACCCGAAATTTACGTTTAATACAATGACCTTCTATTGAAGGTTTCCAGGTCACCCTAATTTTTTTCTAATTTTTTATTATTTTAATGTCTTATTATTATTATTATTATTATTATTATTATTATTATTATTAAACTATAAGCAGATCTTCATCTTCAATGCACCTTTATCTTCAATCAAGTTACATAAATCTTCATCTTCAAAACACCTTCATCACAAAAAATCTACATGAAAAATCGAAATAGAAATCAAAACGCAAGATGAAGATGAAGATGTTGGCCAGATCCAAAACTAAATAAGAACAAATCGATTGAGAAAGCATATCAAGAACAAATTGATTAAACCCATATCTGAGAACCCAAATTAGAAATCCATTAAACCCAAAACAAGAAGAAATCAATTGGTGAAGCAGATATGATAAACTATAATCAAGCGATGAACATAAAAATCCATAAACCTTAGATGGAATCACAAACCAAAAATCAAACAGGCCAGAAACCATGGATACCAAATCGAACTAAAAATTGTTGGCAAAACATTTAAATATCGCAACTCTATTCATATGAAATCAAATAGATAGAACCTTGTTCAAAATCATATTGAAAGGATTTTTTTTAAAGGATGAACCCTAAAATGCAGATAAAGAACACACCTTGAACCATCGGCCATTGAAGATGAAATTGATGATTGTCTTCAGATTAAATCGATGATGTTGTTCATAATGGTGTAAATTAATCGTAATCGATTAAGAACCAAGAACCTAAATCGCCAATCGAAATCCCATCGATTAAGACCAAGAACCCTAAATCGCCCCCAACTAAAATCAAAGATCATATTCCAAACCTTTTTTAGTTGAAGATGGAGGTTGCTACCGTGAAGATTGTTAAAGACGGAGGTTGCGACGGCAGAGGTTATTGAAGCTAAAGGTGGCAGAGGAGGTTGTCAAAGATGACGGAGGTGGTGGCGACAATGGTAGTTGAAGGTGAAGCAGCTGGTGGCGGTGGTGATGGTTGAAGACCTGAAGGTGAAGTAGGTGGTGTTGGTGGTGGTTGATGGTGAAATAGGTGGTGATGTGGTGGTTGAATGAAAAAGCAGTGGTTGTATTTGAGTTTATAAATATATTTATCAACAAAAGGTTTTCAAGTCTAGATTCATTTATTTTTCATCTAATAATAATAATAAAAAAATTAGGATGACCTGAAAACATTCAATCGAAGGTTATATTGTATTAAACGTAAATTTCAAATAGTTTAATATATTTTAACGAGAGAAATTTAATTTATTACATGCTATATTAAATTGAGAAAAGTTTATCCCTATATTATATCAAAAAGGGAAGGAGTGAGAATTTATTTAAAAATTCTTAAAAGAGGGAACATAAAGACAAAATAAATATGCAACTCCATAAACCTCGCAAAAAGCAGAGAACAAAAGAATCGATAATATAGAGCTTTGTTGAGACTTGAGAGGGTAATACATCTAAATCCTAACTGTATTCATCGGTTCGTCAACCCCTGTAAATCTCTGAGTTTTTCAATCCTCTTTCCCTTCTGTTGCTTGCCGTTCAATCACTGGTAAGTTCGCTTAAACAATTGAAAATTTCCCATCTTGTTAATCTACCAGTAATATGTTGTGGGTATTCATCAATTTAGGTTTCTATATGCATTCATGCCGAAAAAGATCGATTCAAGAAACAATAATCATAAATAACTTGGAAATTGGATAATTTGTTCGTCTGAAACGAAACCCTTCAATGGTTTGATCTATCGTTGTTCCTTTGCTAGGTTTTGTTCTGTATTTTATCATGATTTAGGGGTTTCTGTTTTGAAGGATGAAGTTATGGACATTCATGGCAGATTAAAGTTTGTTGATTGAAATTTAGCTTTGTTTAGGATTAGAGGGTGTTTACTGTTTAGATGTGCAGTTCTTGCATTATTTACTGATAAAGATTTGGCAAAACCTTATTATGTGTATGATTTCCTTGTTCTTTAGGTCAAAGTAATCCAATAGAGTTCAAAATATCGAATTATGATCTTCAACTTACAATAATCATTGGAAAATGCTCAACAAACATAAAACCTAGCTATATTTGTATCTATAGTGGTTTTGTAGTTTTAAATTGATGTTGATTTCGCGTGTTAAATTGAATTTTAGTGAAGATGATGATGCGCAATGAGGATTCTGCAGTGATAAATATTGATGATTTTGGGAGTTCAAGACTACTGCATGATATCGAAGAAATAAGCAAAGCTTTATATTTACGTGAGTCCCCTCCAAAGATCTCAATTCCTCCAAAGAATGTAAAAGACGATTTATTTCGGAATGATAAAAAGTCTTCAATTTGGAAATGGAAGCCATTGAAAGCCCTTACTCATATTAGAAATCACCGTTTAAGTTGTTCGTTCTTTCTGCATATTCATTCTATAGAAGGATTACCACTTAATCTTAATGGCCTTAGCTTATGTGTTTATTGGAAAAGAAAACATGAGGTTCTAAAAAGCCATTCTATATGTATTAAAGAGGGTGTTGCAGAGTTTGAAGAGACATTAATCCACCGTTGTTCGGTTTATGTTACTAAACGTGATCCCCATGATGATGTGGCAAAGTATGCACCTAAGCTCTCGTTACTCTACATTTCTATAGTTGGAGCACCTAAATTAGATATCGGGAAACATTGGATTGATCTAACAAGTTTGCTTCCCGTTACTTTAATGGAGTTAGAAGATGAGAAAAACCGTTATGGAAAGTGGATAACAAGTTTTAAGCTTACGGGTAAGGCTAAAGGTGGTACAATAAATGTTAGTATCGGGTTTTCATTATCGGGGGATAACTTTATGAGGTTGGGGAGTAATGTTGGGAAAAGTCATAATGTCATGCTTCAAAGGGTTAGAAGCATTCCAAGTAACTCGAGTCGTAGGACCCACGGGTCAAGTTTATCTTTCGATATCAAAGATCGTAATGGGATTGAAGGAGAGCCGTCGATTGGTGTTCTTTATGAGTTACTTGATGACGCAAAAACTTGTTATTCAAAAGAGTTAAATTCAACTTCTGATGAGGGTTATGATGGCGATTTTACGGTTGTTGATAAAGGTATCGAATTTCCTAAATGTGTTGAAAGTTCAGATATTGAGACCATTGACGTGACTAAACTTTTTGATGATGTTGAAACTGAGAACGTTTTTGATGATATAAGTTGTAAAGAGAGTATTAACGTTTGCACCGAAGAATCCAACGAAGAACTCGAATTAATTTTGGAAAATCTATTGATATCCGAATCACAAGAGTTGGATTTTGAAGATGACTGTCACTTAAAAGATGGAGTGTTTTGTGATGGAGCTAAAATGGTAAAATCACGTAGCTTAGATGACATAACAAGCATTGTCATCGATGATTTCATGAATTTGGTTGGTTACGATAGTGATCCCGAGTCACCAAGAGAAAGTCTTTTGAAACAGTTTGAGAACGAAACTTTATCTTCCGGGAATTTCCTTTTTGATCTTGATGTTAAACAAGAACAAGGAGACTGTTCCAACGTTTTGGATTCATCTTTATTATTCCAACAAGCGGAAACCAAACATGATTACGAGGTGGGTCCCTCTTTGATCAGCAGAAGGAAAGCTAACATGCTTGAAAATTTAGAAACCGAATCGTTAATGGAAAAATGGGGCTTCAACGAAAGGTTGTTCCAAAACTCGCCCAGAACCAATTCAGGTGCGTTTGGAAGCCCGGTTTATCTTTCCCCTGAAAGACCTTGTCAATTGCCTCCACTTGCAAATGGGTTGGGCCCGTTTTTGAAAACTGAGAATGGTGGATTTTTAAGGTCCATGAATCCATTGCTGTTTCAAAAAGCTAAAAACAGTGATAAGTTGGTTATGCAAGTATCTAATACAGTATTGCTACCTACTGCAATGGGATCTACTAATATGGATATTATGATCAACTGGGCAACGATGGGACCCGAAAAGATTCTTTTTATGGCCAACAGTTTGATGCCCATCGAGGTTATTACGGGAAAAACACTGCAACAAGCGGCATGGAAAGCTGAATCCGATACAGATGTGCTTAAGAGGTTAGTAAACTTATTTTAACTTATAAATTAGCTTAATAGGAAACCAGGCAAACTGGTGTGGTGACAAGCTACCCAAAGTTTATTTTTAAAGCACAAAACCTCTAAAATCTTATTAATTTTTTACGGGCAAATTGCATGAAAATACAATGAACTTTGTTTTAGTTACTATTATATACAACCAACTTTAAAATCTTAAAAACAATACAATCAACTTTCATAATCTTCCCATTGTATGCAAAGAACTTTCAGTGTCTGATATTTAGTTACCACTGTATACAATGAACTTTGCCATAGCTTCGATAGTATACAACAACTGGCATTCAATGTGAGGATTATGAAAGTTGATTGTATTGTTTTTAAGAAAATAAAGTTGGCTGTATTTCATACAATTTGCCCTTTCTACTAAATGTGCAATGAATGTGATATCTTTATCATTCATTTGTAATGCTTGTTACAGGGAGCACACATTACTTCATAGTCTTCATGAACCAGAATCCAAAGAAATACCAACAGGTCATAGTTATAGAATTGATTCCGAATATGTTCCTGCAGACGCTCTTATCCCGTTGGCAATCGAAAAGATTCAATATCTTTTAATCGAAGGGCTAAGAATTCAATCTGGAATATCAAATGAAGATCCCCCATCAACCATAAACTCAACCATTACAAGCAATGGTGAAATTGAAGAACTAATAAACATGTCTATATCATTCGAGGAGTGGAAAAAGTTGGATTCTGCAAATCTTGATGTTAGATATGAAGTTAGTGACCGTTTTTCCCAGATTTTCGGGGAATCATTTGATCAAAATCATGGATATTTTGGTAACTTCACGTTAGCTCTGCAGATTTTGCTTAGGGATCCATTAAGAGACTATGAGCCTGTTGGTATCCCGATGCTTGCTTTAGTTCAAGTAGAAAGGAGCACTAGTGTTGACCCGTTGTTTAAAGTCAATGAAGTTCATCTCAACGGTTTTAAAGCTGACGTTGAAAAGAAACAGAAATCAGGTTTCCGTTGGTTGTATTCAAGTGGGATGAGTGGTAAAAGAAAAACGCATCCAGTTACCAAGTCAACCGCGTTAGTAAAATCATCTAGACGATCGATGAACAAGATGAAACATGAAGAAATATTGTGGAGTATATCTTCTTATGTTCATGGTGAAGTTGCTAAGTGGAAAGAATTATCAGGTCTTAGCTTATATGCAAGGAACCCTGATATTGTCTTCAAATGAAAATGTCAGTGAATTTTTTGATCTTTGACATGTAAATTAGTTGGGCATAATTTCATCTATATCCTTATAAAGATTACTAATTACATATTTATCCTTGTAAAATCTAATATTACGTTAATA
>JAUEJL010001987.1:0-10423 GCA_032274825.1 Drosophyllum lusitanicum | reverse complement strand
CCACAAAGGAAGCGATGTCCCTCTTGAGAGTTGGCCACCAATACAACATCTTCAGGTCATAGTACATCTTGGTGATTCCCGGATGGACAGACATCTTGGACCTGTGAGCTTCTTACAAAATCAGCTCACAATTACCTCCAATGAGAGGTACCCAAATCCTAGATTGAAAAGTCTTCAACCCACGACTATCTTCACTCAACTGGTCTCTCAATTTCTTCATTGTCTCAGCTTTTAGATTGCCTTCTTGCAAAGCTATCTGCTGGGCTTACTTCAGCTTTGCAATCAAATCTGACATCACCGTGATCTTCATAAACTTTGCTTCTGCTGTCGGTCATTTACGGCTCTAAGCATCCGCTATAACATTGGCTTTACCAGGGTGGTAACGGATTTCACAATTGTAGTCTTTAATTAACTCCAACCAACGGCGCTGCCGCATGTTGAGTTCTTTTTGGGTAAACACGTACTGCAGACTCTTGTGATCAGTGCAAACTACACACTTCGTGCCATAAAGGTAATGCCTCCACAACTTCAATGTAAACACAACAGCAGCAAGCTCAAGATCATGGGTTGGGTAGTTCCTTTCATGTGATTTTAATTGCCTACAAGCGTTGGCAATCACTTTATCACGTTGCATCAGGACACAACCCAGACTCGCGTACGAGGCATCACAATATACAGTAAAGTCTTCCGAACCATCAGGCAAAGTGAGGATCGGAGCGTCACATAACAATCGCTTCAAGGTCTGAAAGGCTCCCTCTTGAGCTTCCGACCACACAAAAGCTACATCCTTACCGCTGTGTTCCCGAGACACGGTAAGGAAAGAAAAGAAAAGAAAATTAACGGAAGAAAAGAAGAGAAAAGAAAGGATAAAAATTTTGAATTTTCATGTTCCCGAGTTGAAAAGAAAAGAAATGAAATTAGAGAGAAAAGAAATAAATTTGTGTTCCCGAATTGGAGAGGAAGGAAAGAAAAAGGGTCATTTTACAGTAATGTCCATACTTTTTTAAATTATTTATTGTGATTAAGGGTAATTTAGTCACTTACGAAAAATCATAAAGATTTCATTTCCCTTCCTTCCAAATCCTCCCACTTTTGAGAGAAAAGTTTAGGAGAGAAAGTTAACCAAACTTTCCGTCCAAATCTTTTCTCTTCTTCCCTTAAAATATTTCTGGAACACAAATTTTTTTTTATTTCCTTCATAATCACTTCTTTTCTCTCCAAATAAAACTTCGGGAACACAATGTTAGTGATGGATTGAAGGTGGAACGTCGATGATCTTTCAATGGCGATGGTCGATTGATAATTCTATAGTGTCTATTCTCGATGATCTCAAATGACAGAAGAAACAAAATGGAAAAGTGGATTTGTTTTTTTATTAGGGTTACCAATAGCCAAATAAAAGACGTTGAAAATAAATGGGTAAACAGGAAATGAAACCAAAAAAGCGTACGGGGTGACAAATTGAAGCAGGGCACAACCCGTTCATTTACCCGGGTTGGGTTGCCAGACCAACCCAAAAATGATCCGAACCCATTCCTTTTATTTACTTGTCGGGTCGATAATTGCCACCCCTATTAGAAATATTTAAAAATTCATGAATCAGGAATAACTTAAGAATTCTTTTATTCATGAATTTTTAAATATTTTTTTAGAATTTTTTTTATTGATGAATAACTTAAGAATTTTTTTATTTATGAATTATTTATGTGTTAGGTCGATAATTATTTTAATACAAGATTAGTATTGTTATTTTACTTGTAAATTACGGTGTTAAGTTTATATAGTCCAAAGGACATAAACTGTCAAAATAAATAAATATAACATATACACTTCTATTTTAATATGTTAAGTAATAGTTAAAAGAGAGAAGACAAAAAAGTGAAAATTAACGAATTACAGTAATCATTATTTTTAATGTATACCAAAAAAATTATAATCATCATTCTATTTTTTATTTTGTTTTTCATAAATCATCTCCTTTATTTACTTAAATGAGTTATGAATGAGTTGTTTTCTCTAACGTTTTTTTTAGATTATTTAGTTTATTAACATTCAAATATTTTAAAAAAACATCTATTTAAATAATTAAGTAGATAAATATATCTATTTTCATGATTATTTACTTAAACATGTATATAAATTGAATTAAATAAAAATTTTAAATTTAATTACAAAGAGATTCTATTAAAAAAATTGTTGTTATGTATGAATTTTTTATTTTTAATAGATTTACCTCTTTTTAAAAAGATTTTATATTTTGATACGTGTGTTTTATAATTATTTTACTATATATTATATTCTTTAATATAATATATATTTACAATTTATTTTATTCGGTTGAAAATAAATATTCAAAGCCTCTTTAAGTATTTATACATCAATCCACCTTCTCACAGTCATTTAATGGATCCCGCCACCTTCTCATTCATCCTTATCCTCTCTTTGTTCACACTCGCATCTGCAAAATGCCACCCGGATGATGAACAAGCCCTGCTCTCATTCAAGTCGGGTATCACCGCCGACCCGTCCGCGATGCTCTCCTCCTGGAAACCCGCCACCGACTGCTGCGACTGGTACGGTATCTCTTGTCAAGCTCCCAATAATCGGGTTAATAGCATATCACTTTCGGGCCAACCCGATAAACCAAACTCATACTTATCGGGTACCATAACCTCTTCTCTCTCAAAGCTTATTTTCCTCGACGGTATTTACTTTCAAAATACCCGCAATTTATCGGGTGGTTTTCCCGACGTTCTTTTTCATTTATCCAATCTTCAGTATGTTTATATTGAGAATAACAAATTATCGGGTCGGCTACCGGAAAACCTGGGTAACTTGACCCGAATGTATGCTCTTAGTCTGGAGGGCAATCGGTTTTCTGGGCAAATACCAGGTTCGATCGCTAAGTTGACTGGTTTAGTGCAGCTCAAACTCGGTGGCAACCAGTTCACCGGAACAGTACCTGACGGAATCCGGCAGCTCAAGAAGCTACAGCTTCTAGCTCTAGATGGGAACAAACTAACCGGTAATATACCGGATTTCTTCACCTCGTTTTCAAACCTTCGGATCCTTAGATTATCGTATAACAAGTTTTCAGGCACCATTCCGTCGAGCGTTTCTGCTCTAGCGCCGTTACTGGCGTACCTGGAGTTAGGGCACAATTCATTAGCCGGAAGGATTCCTGATTTTCTAGGGAATTTCCGCGCCCTAGACACGTTGGATTTGTCGTGGAATCAATTTTCGGGAACGGTACCGAAATCATTCGGGAATCTGACGAAGATATTTAACCTTAATCTCTCACATAATCAATTGATCGATCCATTCCCTGTTATGAACGTAAAAGGTATTGAATCGCTGGATTTGTCGTACAATAGTTTCCATATGAAGCAGATCCCGAAATGGGTGACGTCATCTCCGATCATTTACTCTCTGAAGCTTGCAAAATGCGGAATTCAGATTAAGTTAGATGATTGGAATCCGTCGGAGACGTATTTCTACGATTATATCGATCTATCAGAGAACGAGATCTCGGGGAGTCCTGTGAAGCTATTGAATAGAACGAATTATTTAGTGGGCTTTTGGGGTTCAGGGAACCGACTGAAGTTCGATCTGGAGAGTTTGAAGTTTCCGGCGACGTTGAAGACGTTGGACTTGTCAAGGAATTTGGTGTATGGGAAGGTTCCTAAGGCCGTGACAGGTTTGATGTCATTGAATGTTAGTAATAATAAGTTGTGTGGGAGTCTGCCGACGACCAAGTTTCCGGCGAGCTCATTCGTCGGGAATGCTTGTCTATGTGGATCTCCACTGCCTCCATGTAAGCTTTAAGCGTTGCAACTTAAAATACACGAATAAGTAATTTACGTATTACAGTTTCTTGATCGCTTCCAAGCAAAGTGAGGTATGTATGTGGGACAAATTTAGATGAAGGTAAGGCTGCATCATTTAATTGCGATGTGTATTCACATGATTTACAAAACTATCATAACCATTTTTTAAAAATTATTTTATGAATCCAGAAGGTTTAGATTTAATTTCGCAATAATATAGATATAGGACGTAAAGTTGGGTATTATAATTAGAATGGTAGGAGTGGGAGGGGGTTAGAGGGGTATGTGGTATTACTGCTTGAGTGGTGGGAAGGGGTGTCATTCCATGGCTAAGTGGTAGTGGAGTTTGGGGGGTGAATATCATACAAGAGGTGGCTAAGTGGTGACTTTTTGTGAGTCCAAAGTCTTTTTATATAATTTTTGATTAGTTAGTGAGTATTAGGTGAGTCTTAAAATTTGGTGTTGTAGAAAGTGATTACTATGGGGCTGGGTGGTGAGCTGAGTTATAGGAGAAAAAAGCTGACGTGACGGTATGGTGGATGTGATAAGAAGTAATCAATACTAACACTCTTAATGGGTTAGACTTAATGTAAGAGGGGATTGTGGGTTACAAGATTTGAATCAAAAGTCAATAAAAATGGGTCAAAATAGGTGATATGGATGATATGGATGAGGCAGTTAAACTGAGCTAAACCCTAAAGGGCAAGTTAGGAACTAAATAAAAAGAGATTCCATATCTGTTAAAAAAAAGGTTTCAAAAATATTTTTTTTTCTCACCAATAATTGAAAGAACAAAAAGAGAATCAATCGTCCAAAGTTGATGTACAATGTGATAAATCGATGATGTGATGCATAAAGTTGATGCACCATTCGACAACTTCAAAACTGATGCATAACAAACCGATGCACAGTTTCAAATCTAATCTTAGTCATGAAATTGATGAAGAACAACCCCATACATAAGAAACTACAAATTTTGAAGCACAATGAACTAGATGAAATAAGATATCAATAAAAAAAAACCGTATCTGATAGGTTGTGTTCCATACTTCAAAACACAAGGGAGGCGGTGGTTTTAGGGTCTCTAACCATCAAAACAGTCGACGTTCCTGAGATTGCGTGGCCAATGTTGGTTTCATGTTTGACGCTACACCTGTAGAAATTTGTGAAGGAACAATCGATGAGTGAATTAGGGTTCATCGTCATGGCCATCGGCGTGCTTTCAGGGTTCATCACTGGTGGTTTCAACTTCATCAGCGGATGATCATAAGCCAAGGAAGGAAGGAAGGGAGAAGGATTAGGGTTCATCATGCAGAGCAAATGACGAGAGAATTATTAGAATTAAATGCATCTTGTTACCTCTTATCCTTTTTACATCAATTTACTTTTTATTTCCCCACATATATTTGTGTTTCTTTTTATAGATCCTTTGCCACATTAGTAAAACATATGACACTCTCATAGTGTCATCTACAATTACCGATTGTAAACAAAATGCTTCCGAGGGGTAAAATAAACCGATTGTAAACAAAATGCTTCCGAGGGGTAAAATAACAAGTCTCTTAAATTATAGTGATAGAGTAAGGGGTTTGATAAATAAAGGATGATTAAATGCAGAATGATTTAAATTTTTTTGGTCCAAAAAAATAACACATTTTAAATATATAGCTTTTAATTTGTCCTAAATGAGACTTGAACTATCAACCTCAAAGAGGGTGACACACCTTACACACCTTGGTACCGCTTAGCTAAATACCATTTGGTAAATGCCAAATGATTTAATTGTTTTAATAAATCAAAGGTTTCATATGAAATTGGTTCTAAATATAACACATTGTTTGATGAGGATTCCGAATGAATATTCTAGATGATAAAAAATTAACATTTTAACCTTCATAATAATTTAAATAAGATATGATTAATTAGTAAGGTAGCGTGTGATATAAGAGTATTAGGATAAATACCGGGTGCTTAATGATTCAGGGTGTTTTGGGGTGAAAAGATTCAACAATTTTCATTTAACACATTCTTCATTCAAAGATAAGAATAAAAAATTACCATTTTAACATTCATAATAATTTATTGTGAAAGAAGATATGATTGATTAAAAATGTATCGTTTAAAAATTAATAAGGTATTGTTTAAAAAAAGAGGGTTAGAGACCCTAAATAGTTTAATTCAACATCGTCTTTATTCAGAGATGAAAAAAAAACGTTGAATGTAGAAAGATTCGGCTTTCAACGTTGAATGATTTTATTCAGCTGCAATCAAACAACTCTAATAGTTCAAAAATTTAAAAATATCTATTGTGATATAGAACTAATACATACATTCAATTTACCTCAAGGAGAGGATTTATGTTTGAAAACTTGAGGATCAAATCAGATTTACAAGAAGCTGTCAAGTTTGTAAATGAACTGGAAAAGGTACCACGGATGGTAAATGATATGGAAACGCGAATTCCTCATGATCAAAGCCAAAGATAGTGCATATGAGCAGGGACAAGAACAACTAACCAGGAAGCTGATGTGTTGCAAGGCAAGGTATATCGAGATGTTCGCATCTACTAATGTGTCTGCAATGAGACATGCGTGAAGCTTTATAATTGAGGTGTGTCTTAAGTGTGTAGTTTTAAGTTTGAGTTTGTATTCTTAAATGGCTATCGCTCGAGTGAAGTAAAAGTTTCACGCAGTTCGAAAAAAAACAAACTAAAATTAGAATGGTTAACAGATTGCAAATCATAATTTGAGAACTAATGAACACTTCTAAGTTCTAACTATAATCTTGAGGTTGATTTAAAAATACTGAATCAACCTCAAACTTTAGGCGAGAAAGTTACAATCTATCTCAAGTTGTCCAAATTTATGTTCAAAAGTTCAAGCATAAGTTTATGTCTTGCAAGATATGAACGCACAACTAAAAGAAAAGGTCTGCATCTATATAAACACAAGATTCAACAAGGGGAAAGCTTTCCGACTTCCATCAAGAAAAGAGCAATTATCACCTTCCGGGGTATAGAAAATAGGAGAAGTACTAACATTCATAACAAATTAGAATCACATTCTATTTAAGAAATAGTTGAAAACCAGTTTTGTAAGCATATAGCATGCAAATCCATTATCATTTACCTTGTTGGAGTTTCAGGCTAAATTCTTTGAGAGATAGAAGAACAGCAAGTAACCTTTCTTTAGTTGTAGGGTCGATTAAATTACCATCACTATCAAATTTTGCAGGAGGTTGGAATGCATTCAAGACAAACTCGGGCTTGTTTATAAAATGAAGATCAAGAAAAACTCCAATTTGGCGAAGATGATACTGTGACCGCCCTCCACCAAAGCCACCTCCGGTACTTATTACAGCAGCAGCCTTATCGGCCCACGCATTTGAGGGCCTTGAAGCCCAATCTATTGCATTTTTCAGAGGTGCTAATACAATGAAATACAAAGTTACAAACATGTGTAAGTGCAAGATTCAGGATTTGAGAAAGCATGATACAAATTCAATAATAAATACACTGATACAAATTTTCATTTGAAACCTTCTGTAAATTATGTAAAATTTCATAATACCATAGATGAAATACACACAAGTTACGTATCATTATAATCATATAAACTATAACCTTTACAATTTGCAACATCATCACTCCCACACTATGGCTCTTTGCTCTCATCTCTGTTCTCTTGGAGAGGTAAATCAAATTTGGCAATTGTTCACTCATTTCATTAGCACATTCTGAAATTAGCTTCGATGTAATTAAATTTAAAAGATTTTGGCACAAAGTTGATGTAAACTTGTTTCTAACTGATCTTGATACGTTTCAATTTTCAGTTGTGGCGATCAATTTGACAATTTTATTGCAAAATGTTTAAATCCGCAACAATTTAAAGTTGCAGAAACCCTCAATTTCATTTCATACGAATATTGCAAAGAACTTGATTTGAGCAGCACATAGCAGACGGAACTGAAAGAAGAAATGAAAAATTACCAGTGATGGAGTAATTGTATTCAGGAGAAGCGAAGAGGAAGCAATCGGACTGAAGAATTTTCTGACGAAACGCCTCAACCACCGGTGGATATTTTCCGTCGACTTCCAGATCAGTGTTCAGCATCGGGAGAGCTGATATGTCGATGTACTCGATCGTCATTCCATCTATCGATTCGCTCAACTCAATCGCTGCCAGTTAATTACACCACACCAAAATTCTACTGCATTAGAAAACGGATATTGACAGAATATATGTGCATAAGTTACTATGAGTAAAAAGAAGAAGTACCAGACCGTAGGAGGCCACCGTGGTAAGAAGCTTTGCGCAGAGATCCGCAGATGGCAGCAACTTTGACGATTGGTTTGGCTGCCATGGTGGATTCAGACAGGAGGTAAGCTGGATTCGGTTTCTGTGCCCTCGCATGGGCTGAATATAAATATAATTTGCTCAAAACAAACAAAAAAATTCTATTCCAAAACAAAAGGCACGAAATGGGCCAGGCTGTTTGGTTACATTTTTTATTGGTCGATTTTATTGGTACCTCGTATCATCTAAATAGTCTTCTTATGTAATATTTGTGAGTGAAAAATCTATATTGAAAATTGTATATGAGTGATTTGACATAGTCACATAGGTATACGAGAGGAGGGGCCCAAATAGTAGCACCCTTTTTTATTTTGGACTTTTACTTTTCGTAATTCAATAAATGAGTATATATACATATCATTTAAATGAAGAGATTTTAGTTATTTAAAGGTTTAATTAATTTAAAGGGTATATGTGTACAACAACAATTTAAGTTACGTGTTGTTAAAAGTATATATTATTTTCTCTCTCTCTATATAACCATATATTATAAAATAATAATTTTATGAACAATCTTAGCCGTTTATTTTGGATAATGAAATTCATGGATGAAGAGCGTGAGGGGATTGAGTGTGGCAAGGTGCATGTAAGAAATTCATGGGTGGGCAATCCAATTGAAGGAGGGGGAATTGGACGGCTATGATTGGTTCTCGCGGTTCTCGTACGAAAAACAGTTAAAATCTTTTAAAATTGAAAAATCTATTAGAAATAAAAAAATTCATACATAACGTCACTATCAATTTTTTTGTAGAACTTCTAAATAATTAAATTTGAAACTTTTTAAAGTTAATCAAATTGGTATACACTTACATAAATGACCACGGAAATATGTAGATGTATCTACTAAATGATTTGAACAAAACAACTAATTTGTAAACAATTTGAGGAATTAAAGGGGATGATCGGAGGGAAAAAAATTCTAAAAATAGAATGACGAGTGATTTGAGTAAATGTTTTTGTTAAGATATTTAAGTGTTAACAAATTAAATAAACTAAAAATTACATTTGAGAAAACAACTCATTTTTAAAAGGAAATAAAGTGGACGATTAGTGAGAAAATTCTAAATTTGAAATGATAACATTATAACTCTTTTTCTTTTAATATATGTACAAAAGATTAAAGATAAATTAAATCACAAACATACAAGTCAATAGTACCCGTTTTTGACTTATGATGTAATTAATAATAATAATAATAATAATAATAATAATATTTTAACTTCTATTATTGGTATTAAGGGCCCAAGTGTTAAAATGTTTTGCTTGAACCATTAAATGGATTAAAGAGGTCGGAATGGTTGGGTTGGGCTAAGTAACTCTTATTAGAGGTATGAGCTATTAGGGTATAAGTTAGGTAATTAAGCCCGCTAGAGAGAGACAACCCCTATAGTCTTATTACCGGCTGACAGCAAGTCAACAACAATGATTAAATCAGGGTGTTTGTGTGTGTGTCTTCACGGTTGAAGGGGAGAGGAAAGGTTCATCTTTTTTGTACACCAATCGCCGAGGATTCAAACAAGTAGTGAATGATTAATATTTTTCGTGTTGTTTTGGGTCGATTTTGTAATGAAACCTACTGTTTTGAATGAGATTTTAAGACTCTATGTTGTTGTTCGTCATAAAGGAAGAGCCGAGAAGGGAGGGGGTCGATTCACACTCACTTGTGACTCAATCGATCGTGAAGTAACAGGTAACAATTTGGGGTCCCTTGTAAACATCTAGCTACTGTTTTGCAACTTTTAATTTGAGTTTTAATGGGGATTTTGAGCCATATTGAGTTGTTCGAACTTGTAATGAAGCCGGCATGTTTATTGAGTTTTGGATCAGTTAAACATGCTTAAAAATTCAATTAATCAATAAAATGTGTTGTTAGGATGAATGTAAAGTTATAGAACTTGAATCAATCGATTTGATTGAATCTAAGGTACTTAGCTAAGGCTGCGATTCAATGAAACCGAGAGGAGGCGAGACAACCCTCAGCCTGCAAGATTGATCGAGTGTGTGAAGGAAAAACACCTCGGGTATGTTTCTTAACACCTTAGCTAACTTGAGGTACACGATCAAATTCGGTTTTGGTCGATTTTGGGAGGGGTGATTGACAGGGGCGTCTCGTGAATTTTGAAGGCCTTGTGCGAAATTAAAAAATGGGCCCTTTATATATATATATATATATATATATATATACACACACACACACACACATACATATACAGACACACACACACACAGAGTTCTCAATAA
>JAUEJL010001976.1:0-10423 GCA_032274825.1 Drosophyllum lusitanicum | reverse complement strand
CCTATTATGATTTACATGTCTTAGTAGTTATTAATGTATATAATAAATCACAAACAATATTATAAACATCTATAGTGACACTTAATTTGATCATCTAAATTTTGTGGCAAAAGTTATGTGCCACTAAAAATGGTTTAGATTTTTAAATAGTAACAGTTTTTATTAGCATAAAATTTGTGCCACAAATGTTTTATTGTTTATTGTGGCAAAAAAAGTGCCACAGAAGGTTCAAAAGTTTATTGCGGCAGATAAAAAAAGTGTCACTAAAAGGCTTTAGTGTTAGCGCTTCTAGTGGCACTTTTTTTGTGTGCCGCAGTTTCTCAAAGGTGTCTTTAGTGACACTTTTTTTGTTTTTTGTTGCACTTTTTGTATGCCATGGAATGTCATTTTTTTTTTGTAGTGAGAGATGATTCAAATACAGACGTCTTAGCATGAAAAAGAGATTCACACAAATCTACATATTTTCAGGTTATTTGTCATCGATGAAGAAAATCAGAGGGTGATATATGATGATGTAGAAAGAGTCCGAGGATATATGATGTAGAAAGAGAGAGAGCGCGCGTAATTAAACAGTTAAATAAGCCAACGTATAAATCTTTTACAAAAAAATTTATGGGTTAAACCAAAAATAAAATGTAAAGTAATTAAGAGGATTAATTAAACCGTATTTAATTTAGCTTGATTATATATTGAATAAACAAGACGTACTCTTCACTTCCTTGGAAATTCTTATTATCATGAAAAATATCTTGTTATCTACTTATGTACCATTGTAATCGTCTATTTGTATTTGTGCGTGCGTATATGGGATTCTGTCAGAATCATACGTTCCCCACATTGCCTACAGTTGCAGCTTTCATTGTATGGGATATCTCTATATTATATTATAAAATATTTAAATTTTTGTTTAAACTCTTAAATTTTAAATTACCCCTCATATAAACTAGAAAACTTAAATGAATTAACTATTAAATAAAGTTAATGAGATTCTTATATTCTATCTTAATAACTAAACCTTTCATTACTAAAAAATATCAAGTTAAATTAACTTAATTATTAAAAAATATTTTCATAACCAAACATATTTTACATGTAATAAATATTTTAACAATTATTAAAAAAATGTGTATAAGTAGATCTCAAAAACTCAAATAACCTATAATCATATTTTATATAAATATATTTATAATTTTTTTAAACAGCTCATATAATCAATAGCTTCAAATTAGTTTACTCTATTTTCTTAATCTATTAATTTTAAATAGTTTCAAATTACTAATTTACAATATGTATTTTCATTCAATTTATCATATTTTATAAGTAGAAACCTTTTTTCTTATTTAATTGTTCTCAAAATTTATTTTAAAGATAATAAAGTAGTTGATTGAAAATAGAAAAATAAAGAAAATGGAAAAGGATAAAGAAAATAGAGATGTTATAAAAGAAAATTTATTCGTTGTCTCGGTATTACGTGAATACCGAAAACGGACAAGTTATTTGGTAGAAGTTATTCGATATCTCCGCATTGTGCGGGTTCCATGCTAGTGTATATATATATATATATATGAGAAAGTTTAATTGAAAACTTTTTTTCGTACGAGAGGGAACTCTTTGTAACTTTATTAATGACTCATTAATAAGGGTATTTTGATCATTTAAACCCAACCGTGAATTACATCCGGGTGAGCCGTCAATATTTTACGAGGCTTGATTTTCTCCAAATACCCTCATTAATGAGGCATTAATGAACCGCCAAAAGTTCTTAGCCATTGATTAATTTTAATCAAGGGTTAAGATTGGTTCTCGCAGTTTTCATACGAAAAATAGTTCTCATTTGAACCGTCCCCTATATATACATGGGATGATTTTTTTAGAACCGTTTTTATTGTGAGTACCGGGAAGACCAATTTTGGCCCTTGATTAAATAAATCAATGGCCAATAAAAATGACGGCTCATTAATGATGCAAATGGCTCATAAATGACACATTAATGGCTCATTAATAATATACTAATGATGGATATTTCGGGAAAATCAAGGCTTGATGTGTAATGACAACTCACCCGGACGCATTTCACGGTTGAAAAATTATATAAAAGACCAAAATATCCCTATTAATGAGAATTAATGGCGGTTACAAATGGTACTCGCATTACTTGTAATAAAAACGGTTCTCAAATGATCTTTTCACTATATATATAGGGAGAAGTTCAATTGAGAACTGTTTTTCATACGAGAACTGTTTAAAACACCATTAATGACTCATTAATAGGGTTATCAAAGAAAAAAATGAAGCGGTTACTTTTTTTTCTTTGATATCGATCAGTTATGAAACAGTAGTATTTCAGTTCTGAAATATTAAAAGTGAAGTGGTGACTTTTTTTTCTTTCATATTTCAGTCATGAAATAGTAGTATTTCAGTTCTATATTAAATAAAAAAGTGAAGCGGTAACTTTTTTCCTTTTATATTTCAGTCATGAAACAGTAGTATTTCAGTTCTAAAATATCAAAGGAAAAAGTGAAGCGGTAGAGCAGAAACATACATACAGTGATATTTCAGATATGAAACATGACAAGGGGAATAAAAATCAAACAAATATCATTTTTGATATGAAACATGTCAAGCATTATAAAGTTGCGATTAATTACATAATTGCCATCGCGTGATTTTTTTAGATCGACGTCCAGATCGGACGGCTGAAATTGAGTCTCCCATTCTCATTTGAACCTCTCTCTATATATAGTACCTGCACAAAGCGGCGGCGACAAATAGTTTCCTCTCGTAATACATTTGTTTAGTATTATGTCATCGTGCGACTAATATAAAGGGATAAAAGTAGGTTGTTAGCAATATATCATCTTCTGAATGAACAAAATAAGAGAGGTGGTGGTAGTTGTTGACGATATCTAATAATAGCACCGAGAATGGTTGTAGGGATAGTCATTGATGGTAAAGAGTTACGGTGATAGTCATTGGATCCAAAAGGTTTTCATATGAACATATGAGTGATATAATATCTATCCTAAACTTTAGCATGGAAATCGTTAAAGAGATAATATCTAAGAATAGAACCAGCCACCTATTGCTCCCATAGTTCAATATCTATAATTGTTATTTAGAAAAAAAAATATGTAGATCAAATTTTAGAAGTATAAATTATTATTAATTAATTCTAAATACAACATTATATACAAATTTCTTAAAACCATAAAGCTGTATAAATGAATGATAAAAAATCTTAAAAGTTTATAACATGTCTTTTTTTTTAACTTAAAGGCTTATTAAGAATTTTATAAGAATAAACGTTATTTAAGTAATAAAGCTATCTAAATTAACTTAATGGTATAATAATTAATAGAAGTGCAATCTTCTAATATAAATAAAAGACTAACTTATATCCAATTTAATAGATGATCTTGACCCTTAATTTAATAAAATAAATAAGATTACTCAATCTTAACCATCTATTTAATCAAAATTAAAATTCTAATTTTGACTTTTCTTGGTCAAAATTGAATTAAAGTTATTAGAGGAATTGCATATATGCCCTTCATAAACATTAAATATCATATTTATCTAACATAATTCATAAATATCATATTTACCTTTTATAATAATTAAAAATATTATATTTAACCAAATTTTTAATTTTATGAATTTAAAATATTTTATAATCATTTAAAATTCTTTTTAGTTATCTTCAATAAAGACCTAACCTTATTGCCCTAATTGTAATAACAATAATGGATGATTTATACAAGAAATACAATCATATCTCTTCATATAATGATATCGTGTTTTATAATTATTTAATTTTTTATTAAGGGGTAATATTTATCATTTTTAAAACCTAACATGTATATCACACAAACATCTAATCTAGTAATAATATCATAAAAATATCTCGTTAAGTCCATTTCAAAACTATTTTTCTATGTTGAACATGAATTTCTAATCTATTTCTTTAAAAAAACAATTCAATTATTTCTTAAAATTTAAAATAATAACATATGGTAATACTTTTTAAGTAAATAAGATAAGAATTACAAAGTTAGAAATAAGCGAACATCATTTTATTATTTATCATGTGATGCTCCATCATAGTTTAATGAATAAAGCAAACGAGCTTATTTCTTTAAATTACTCTTTATAGTGTTCTATTTTCTTTTTTTTGCAAAGCTTATAGTGTTCTATTCTTAAAACCTTATTGACCATAATCCTTTCTTAAATGGACCTGCGTTGATAGCAAAGGAAACGGGTTAACATGTTAAATATATATAAAAAAGAAACACACTATAAAGAATTTATAAAAATATAACGTTTGGTACGTACTTTAGCTAACTAATGTACACTTAAATTATAAAAATATAATTGTCCAATTAATTTGATCGATAAATGTAAAAGATTCATTACAATTAAACTTGGTTATTAAATTAGGAGAATTGTTAAGAACTAATTCATGGATTTTTCATAATAAGATCTAGCTTGGTTATAAGAATTTAATGACTTTCTATATATTCACTTTCTTAATTACCAAAATTGTTAGGTCAAGGATTATTTAAGTGGATTTATTTGTGAGATATATGTGAGGGGTATTATAGACATTTTAACTTACTTAAAAATTAAAAGATTCATTCGGTGTAAATGCTTTATAATATAGTATAACTATATATAAGTAGATTATATTCACCTTACATAGCAACAAAATCTTATCACCCTATATATCATTTTTTATCAAAAACACTTTGAACTAATACTATAATTTCGATTTGTAATGTAATTTTGGACGAACCAAAGGGATTAATTTACCCTAGCGCTGCCAAGTGTTTAAAGTGTTGACCAAGGTCTTGAGTTCAAGTCCTGTAATGAATGGGATGTCGATTTAAGAATAGATTAGTGAGTATGTGAGTTTTGTTCTACAAAAAAAATGTAAGAAACCCTAGTAAGGCGCAAAGCTTGTCTCATCGCTCATGTAATAAATGATTTTGAAAGAACCGATTCGAGGGGATATTTGGTTTAAAGAACATTTTAATTATCTCCAAATTCCATTAATTAATCGCTCGCTCATGTAAATAGTTAAGTGGATATTATTGACTACAAACATTTACCAAGGAATTGAATTGGGTTTAATTTATACTTGTATATTATACACGTACGTACGTACGTACGTAACCTAAGTTAAGGAAATCAGTTGTGATTTGATGTAGTTGCTAGCTAGCTTGAGTATATATGCATGGTTTTCTAACTTCATGAACAAGCTAGTACTTAGATGAATAGATCTAGATTTTGTAGGTGATGAAGATTAGTACTGTTTCTAGCTTGAGTAAGAATAAATTAAGCCGACCTATGATGATCGATCGATCGATCTGGTACGTACGTAATCTACAACGGAAAAACTTGTTACAAGGGATCGAAACCCATCTAATTAGTAAACGTACTCTTTGATTGATCTTAGATGTGTGTGTGTGTGATTCAATTCCACGAATCAAATATCATATTTATATGCACCTGAATTCCATAAATGTGTGAAGACGTACATGGTTACA
This sequence comes from Drosophyllum lusitanicum, assembly GCA_032274825.1. Classification (NCBI taxonomy): domain Eukaryota; kingdom Viridiplantae; phylum Streptophyta; class Magnoliopsida; order Caryophyllales; family Drosophyllaceae; genus Drosophyllum; species Drosophyllum lusitanicum. Next base: position 4,877 of record JAUEJL010001976.1, on the reverse strand, counting down.
GAGGTAACTAAAAAATTATCATAAAGGAGTAGGAGCCATATATATATGCACAGATCGAGAAATTAAAGAAGAAGCTAGGTTCAACTAATTATTAAGAAGTGAAGAAGAAATATAAATAAGATGATCGAGGTGGTGGGAAAACGATAAGACAACGTACCTAATTTAAGTTAGGAAGAGTAAATCGCTTAGTCACATCTCAACTCATGTGTGCCAAACCAACCTTCACACATATATTGGGAAATTTGAATGCCCGATACCTACAATACGTAATTACAATTTATTTATTTATTAAATTTAAATTATATGATTAATTTGCTACTAAAAACATAGATTAATACGTAATCACCTATATATTATTTAAAAAGATTATAACAAAAACTAGAACTTAAGGGCTAGTCAATGTAATTAAGTAGTGGGGACTAATACTGTAAATATTTCCTACTTTTGAAGTCGGGGTCCGTATTTACTATATCGTGTTAGCTTTTTTCTCCATCATATTGTCTGACAAACAATTATTCATTAAACTCGTACGTCATCTCATCATAATACTCGGTCATTGATACATATAGAAACAAAATAAAAAATAATCATTTTCTCGAATGAAAGGTATCACACCGGATACATCACGCTGGTGATCACACCAACCCCTCGTGGCACCTTACCGTTATGCTTTTCAGTTAGTAGGGCGTCACACGGCAAACTGTTTCCCCGTTTATGGCACCTCTTAGGTCTTAAGTGTTTCCTAGCCATGATAAGCGATCATTTTTTTTCGTTTTTCTTGTTTTAAAAATTAATATATCATTTACTGAATAATCCACTGTTCTAACTTCTAACTTGAAATTTAGTGTTTGGGATTTCATATTTTCAGACTTATACTTATTTTCAAGCCCTTTCTTTTATAGCTTGAAAGTTGTGTGTATCAACAATTATAAGCATTTGGCATATATATACTTCGAGATGTCTAAAAAGGATAGATGGTTAACTGGCATTCTGAAGAGGAAAATTCATAACCTTTGAATATTTAATCCTCGGCTATCAAGAACAAAATCGACATAATTCTACGAAATTGGCTTCCTTTAGTTAGAACTCTATTCAAATACGAATAGATTTGACGTAGAAAATTAAAGAAATGAAAGCCTAGAAGAACATAATGATTTACGTTGCTTGGTCAATGGGGTCTACGTTCACAGATACAGAGAAGTTAGTTATACTTTTACACGAATGTGGTATAAATACAATTAGAAACTCTAGCTATGCATACCTTATATATAACCCTAACTTTCCCCTTTATTTTCTCTTGTAGGTCGGGTCGTGATCCGTTTGAGTCCCTAGTTACCCTTTTCTAATATGAAGTCACTCTTCACAAAAAAATGACTATCCCCTTAATAGTGGCTTAGTGGTCAGGGATCTATATCGTAATGGAGAAGTCTCGTGTTTAACCATTGTATTGTGTCTCCTGTTTACGGTTTATACGAGTTACAAACATCACCTTTGCTGTGAAACTAGTAAGTAAATCTCAAGGAGGATGTGTTACCCTTTTTAAGTCAAAGTCACCATTCAAAAAAAACTTGTTACAACCCGATTCTGCAAAGAGGCAAACCCGAAGTCTCATAAAAAGTGTTAAAGAGTGTTTTGATTCAAGTTGGATCTGGTGAGGTTTACACTTTCACATGCATGTCCAAACACTCAAACAGCCCTACCACTCAGTCACTCACCACTCACCAGTACCTATAAGAAGCCCAAGTTCAAAATGTATGTTGTGGGCTTCTAAACCAAGACATAACATAAGTAATCAACTAGTTAATCATGCATTTCTAAGGAGCAAACATATATTACGGGCTTGACTATTTTTAGTTTCGATTTGAGACTTCCTGATACCCAATTGTAGGCAACATTGTTATTTTCTGAATATAAATATAATAGTTTCTTTTAGTTTTTTTTTTGGGTAACCCACCTTACGGGTCCTACGCTGCCTCATCCACACTGGCAGAGGGTATACAGGGTGAGTTACCACATAGGACCCATATCTAGAGTGGGGCCCAAAACTATTTTTACGTAAATATTTGTATATGTGTCTAATATTATCATTTTTCAAGCCCATCCAAATATAAAACTATTTATTAGGCAAATTATTTATGATCATTCTTTTTCTTTGGTTTGTGGTATACCGTATACCCATTAGGTCAAAAAAGTTAGCATATAACTCATTAGGCCCAAAAAAGTTGTATTGACATTTTTTATAGGCTTAATGATATGATAATTATCATAGTATTAATAAATTTTATTTATAGGGGATGATTCCTATATTTATAAAATGGATTAATCCAAGGAATATATGTGTTGTTTAACTTGTAACATAGCGTTAAGAGTAATGTACCTTGTGGATAAATCAATTTTATAAGTGAAAAAAACACCTCCTTTTATTTATATATAAATGTGTTTAGGGGGGTGAGGGGGCATTTTTTAATTTCTACAGAAAGCCTCTAAAATCAACGGTCCGGCTCTGCTCATCTTACGGTTAATATGAAAATGGTAAATCATGTAAACCATAGCCAAGGGACAAGGACGAGGATTTAAGTCTTGGAGCTCCACCTTACGTTGCATATCCCTAACCTAATGAAAAATGATATATCCTCCTACTATTTCTTACTTCATCCTCCTACTAATCACAAGATGACATGCAGAATCCAATAATTCTCTTTTCTCACATATTTTATTAATTTTAACACTTGTGTTAATCTTGCAAGTAGGAGCATAACTACAAAGAAATAGTATGATGATATATCACATATCCTAGCCTAATACCTAGTGGTGGTAACATCAGGTGAACTTACAAGATTTCATTTGATTTTAGTTATCTTATAAACAATGGGTTAGATGTCTTGTCTTCAAATCTCATTCTTATAAAGTCTAAATATTGATGATTATAAGAATGGCTGGACTGAGAAATTACCTATTATGAACATAATTTTAAATTTGTTTTCAGAAAAATAATAAAACTAACAATGAAGAATGCATTGTTAGACAGCTGCTAACATTGGTGTATAGTTTAATTTCTATCTTGTATTTGACTTAAAAGGATACTAGAGATATCCTAGGAAGGTTTCATTAAGAAACTTTTTTACTGTGAGAACTAAATAATTGAGTAAAATTCATCTACAAATTTATTAGATTCATTCTTATGCATTGAAATTTAGAATGTTTCATGAGTTCTCGGAATATTTGGGTCAAAAAATGATTATAAAATTCATTAAAACACACAAATGAATCAAAAGTGACGCATATTATATGCACTTTTATGTTTGCACTATTCATCACATTCTTCGACCCAAATTTTACAAAATTCACAAAATGCTGTAAATTATATGCATAATCATGAATATAATAAAATCATAAATGCATATAATTCAATTGCTTAATTTTAATAATAGAACCGGTTCTCCGTAGAACCTTGCCAAGATACATCCAATATCGATATTTTGTATGACTTTGCAAGATTTAGATCAATTTAGGTATGGAGGTGTCCACCCTTCTAGAAATCAAATTCTGCCCACACCATTATCCTTTTAACCTTTTTCTATGCACTTTACAGGCATACATAATATCTTAACCAAAATTTAATATACCATAAACCATGTACATTTTGCTTGGTATAAAAATGGTTTTTCAACTTTATGAAAGAAATCATTTTTAAGTATATCACTTTACTCATGTCAACCCCTCATTTGTAATGCATGTATGTTGTTGCTTTTAGGTTCTAATGGAATTCAACATCATCAAAGGTAAAATGCATAATTATTTCGTTATCTATTATTCAGATTTTTGTACGTGTTATATTTTTCGTGTAATGAGGAGAGATGGGCGGTTTATTGTCATTTGATATCGGAGGCTTTCGTATATGTAGCACAACCTTATGCATTTGAGAAGATGACATCCATACTCTCACTTTCTAGCTACTACTATTGCCACTACTTCTCTAAGTGTCATTTCTCAACCTTAATTGCATCTACTATATATGAAACTCTGTCGATAGCACATATTCGAGTGGTGGCATAGAGTTGTCTATTATCACGATTGAAACACAACAAAACCAACAACTGGACTTCATCGAAACGTAGAGTACCATCTCCATAGGCATGTTGATTCACAATGATCTGTGTTAGCAAATCACACATCTTTAACCATGCCTTGATCGTATCTCGGTAAAGGTATCCAGATGACATCTTTTGGCTAGGCTATTTGTTACAAGATTGATCAACAAACATGCATGCTTATGTTATTATATGTAGGATAGTCCTGTTTATCCTATAGATTTTACTCTCACAAAACCCTAATTCACCGTCTCTCGTTATATATATATAAATGAATTAACATAAGCTTCCGCTTAGGTTAAAACCAAATAACTTTAATTGCACTCTCAAACAATTGCTTGTTCATCTAGCAAAACAAACAAAGAAATAAGTCATTCAATTCTCATAGCCAATGCAAACATTGATAAACAAACTAAGTGGATAAAAAGTAAAGCCAGATCTTAAGGATCCGCGTTAAATACAAACAAGAATTAAATCTTTTAAAAAAACCAAAAATTAACAAATTTAGCCCATGGTTCGTTTGATTGTAACAAAAATATAAGACCTGGTCCATATATAGACAGGCCAGCTGGAAAATATCCAGAACACTAAAAACAAAGTCGATCACTAAACATCATGATTGAATGATTTAGACAAATTGTGCGTAAATTAAGGGTGATGATGATTGATTGATCCTTGATGATATATAGTTGAGTACCAGGAGCGGACTCAGGATTTGAGATGAGTGGTAGCATCGGACCTAAGATTTGAAATGAGTGGTAGCACCGCCTCGAAAAAATCGGAATT
>JAUEJL010001965.1:0-10424 GCA_032274825.1 Drosophyllum lusitanicum | reverse complement strand
GGTAGTATACTGTATTACTCATTTACGGATTAGCGGGCCTAGTAGGTATGATTGACTTTCAAGGATTAAAGTGCTAGCCAATGCGGGTCGCTTGGTCTTTGTAGATGACTATAGTGACACATGGTATGCGGACACTTCGTTGTCCGAGTATTGGAGTGGTGTAGGCCAGAGGGGCTAGATCATACATCATGCGGGTGCGAGGAGAAGCTGAAAATTGTGATCGGCTTTGTTTGTACTTGCACTGGAATGACAACGCAGTACTTGTACTTGCACCGTTGGAGTAGCGAAAGCGGCGATACTCTCTGGATCTATGTTCTCGGGTGGGATTCGCATCCCACTTGGAGCATAGGTCGGCCGGGCATGTGAGTAGTGAACCTTGAGTTATCTAGTGTGGGTTTAGACTCTACATTAAGATCACCTTATTGATATATATGCGGTTATGATGCGGTATGATTGACGATTATGATGCGGTATGATATATGCAGTAAGGTTATGATTATGTGCGGATGATTATATGAAATGATTTACGGATATTTGACCCATTCGGTGCTATGTGGTTGGCGGGTTTCGGGTACGGGTCAAATACACGAAGGGTTGGGTATGGTATTTAATTAGATGTCACATCTCTACTTACGATTATATTTTATGGTTTTTGGTAATAACTCCTATTGACTCACAAGGCGTAAGCTAACACTTATTCTTTTGAAATGTGTCTTGTACTCGCGCAGGTGGCTTAGAGGTTGCAGTTATGCGAGGGGGGTAATCATAGTCTATAGTTTTGCTTAGTAGTTGGTGCCAACGAATATTTTGGTTATGTAATTTATTTACGGTTTTAAACTTGGTAATGGTTTTTGATCGACTTCGGTCGTTGCACTGTGGTTTGATTACGAATGGTTTTTATTCGTCTGTATGGCGATAATAGTTAATCCGCTGCTTGTATTTGCTAATATTTAAAAGTTTTTATAAGTGGTGAAATTTTGGAAATCACGGTGTTACACTTCTATTACCCATCCGAGTAGAAAGATGAACTCAAGTTTAGCTTTAGAAATCTTAGACTGTCTAAAGAATCTCCAGGTGCCACTTCTGTCTAGGAAGCATATGCCTTCTTCAGGGAAAGGAATAAATCTATAAATCTCAGGCACTATGTTCAATGTCATCCTGGTGTTAAGGTTATCAAACCCAGAGAGATATGAGAATATATCTTGTGTTTCTCTCCTTTCAAATGGAACACACGGCCTTGAGCCCCATTTATGAAGTAATTCCACTTGTTGCACGTGTCTAAAGTAGTCATCCCTTGAAAACAGACCTTTAGATACTGCTAGAGCTACCCCGATTTGTAGATTCAGGATGAAGTCACTTTTGAGCTTGTTTCCAGACTTGTAAAAAAGGTAGAGAATCTTAATCATCTCAATGAACCCATACAGATGGCATCTATCAAATGACATGATCTCAGTACTAGTTGAGTCATTCTTTCTTGAAAGCTTCATGGATGGTCCATTATCATTCTTGTAGACGTTTAGCTTGGAGATAGGTTTGAATCAAATCTTCCTTTCATCCTTTGAAGGTTCTCCCTATATAATATTTTCCTTGTTCGGTTTTCATGGAAGGGATCGAAAAATTTTGCATCTCTAAGGTATTGGATGGCTTATGTAGGTGTTCTAGCCTTAAGTAGTTCTGCTTGAGAACCTTCTCTGGTCTTTTTGGCTTTAGAGAGATGTTGCTTCTTTTCAAATTGATAGAGCTAACTCTGTTGCTTGTAGAAATTCCTCAAGAGTCAGGTTTAGTGCTTTGGCCATCTTCACCATATTCTTTTCTTCTTCAACTTTCCTCTTAAGCTCATCTATTCTTCTTTCTTCCTCTACTTGCTTAGGGTTCATCACTTTATTTTCTTTATCCCTTTGAGCAAAGGCGGATGGTGGTTGTTGCCTTTGTACTTGTGAAGCTTGGAATGTTGGAGTGGGGGTAGTTCTCTTTGCTTTTTGTCTTTTGAGGAGAAGATCAATTGTGGAGTGATCATCATCTTCTTCATTAGACTCGAAAGGTATATCCATAGGAGGTAAGCAGCTAGTGGTTGTCTTTCTTTTCTTTGCTGGAGCTTTCTTTGCCAAAGACTTTTTCCTTTTTGACTCCCCTCAGCAGTTGAATCCCCTTCATCAAATAACTCTTTTATAATGGAATCAGTACCGTTATGTTTGGTTTCCTTAACTTTCTTGGCAGCTTTAGCTTTCAAGATTCTATCAACTGATTCTTGATATATTTGATTTACTGCTTGGTTAGAATCATTCTCCCCTATTTGTCAGCGTCAACTTTGGAAGGTTGGGAGTCATTTTAGGGTTTGGGTCCTTTGGAGGGTGTTCCTGGGGCAGGGGTTGACTTTGGACGGTTAGGAGCAGGGGTTTGGTATGTGGAAGGTTGAGGTGTAGGTTGATATTTAGAGGTGGAAGGTGTAGGTTGGGGTTGGTGGGTGGAGGATGATGATCTGGTAAAATTTTGAGGTCTTGGTTGGGCTTGGGGGTTGAGATTGGGTTGAAAGAATTGGGATAGGAGAAGAAGCAATGTGGGTTTTGTGTAATGTTAATACTTCCTTTCTAATTATGAGAAATTCTTCACAAAGCTGTATGATGTTGGTATGTTACTTTTGGGATAAGGTTTGTAGTTGGTTGTTTATTGAGGATAGGAGTGAGGGCAGAGTTGTAAGTTCTGGAGGAATGGTAAAAAAATTACAAAGGACTTGGTTGGAACTTTTAAGCAAGAAGAAAAAGGTATCTTTTGCAGCTGAGATTAGGAGATAATTGGTCAAAATTCAGATTAGAACTAAGGTCTAATGATAGATATTGTTAATTTTGTAAAGAGTACAAGTAGATGCCTTAGTTCTAGTTCCAATGAACTAATTGATATAGTTTGATATTAATTGAGGTGTTAAAACAACCAAATAAGTTGTTTGGGTGTAAGGAACACTCATCTAGGTCAAAATTGGTTTAAAGAAACCAAATGAGTCAAAACATCCGTCTGTTTAGGTGAACAACACTAGTTGTGTTCATGATACACGACACGTGTAGGATTACGGAGCCGGTGTAGGCTGGACCGTGTAGGGGTACATCGCCCATGTAGAGCCCTAGGGCAACACAAGCTGTGTAACCATATGTAGTTGTGTAAGGTTAGCACTACATGGCTCGTGTAGATTGCGGCTGTGACTTATCGATTAGGGAGGACCTACATATGTGACTTATTGAACAGAATATTATTGCCAACTTCTGGAACTGTGTTGTCAGTATACTAAACTTCTTTTACTATATGTGTGTAATGTATAGAACTATACTTATAGCCAAAATACAGATTATATGATACAATATAGTATTTGATACAGCCCAATTACAGCTATGACTTGGTACCAAGTAGAGTAAAGAGGGAGATCCAGTATGTGTTATAGGATCTCCGTGATATAGTTATACAGACATACAGATATACAACATTACATTTATACTGCATTGTAGTTATATAGCGTTACAGATGTACATCTTATAGTTATATATGGTTCTTGACATTATCTATTATGGTAATTGATTAGTTAGTATGTTCATTAAGCATAAGCTTACTTTATTTATATTTACTGTTTTATAAGATGTACGGGGACGGATTAAGGTAAAGCCCTAGTTGGTTGACAAAGAAGCTAGCTCCTAAATTAAAACATACTAGACTTTTGTGTCATCTTTGGATCGTGGTTTATTATATGTAATTTGTTACAAAACAGTACAAGTGGTATCTTTTGTAGACATGACAAGTTTTTCTATAACGTAGTATGTGAACATATTTAAAAAAATGTTTCTTACAAGTACTATTTATAACCACTATTAATGCTCATTAATGACTCATTAATAGGTGTTTTTTGGCCTTTTATACATTTTCCCGAATGTGAATATTTTCGGGGTGGATTGTTATTAAAGATCGAGACAGGCTTTTCCCAGAATACCCCTCATTAATGCGCCATTAATGATCCATTAATGAGCCGTCATTTTTATTGGCCATTGATTTATTTTAATCAAGGGTTAAGATTGCTTTTTGCGGTACTCGCAATAAGAATTTTTCTCAAATGAATAGTCCCCTATATATATATATATATATATAGTAAGGCTTCGGGAAGAATACCCTTCTCACAGAGTACATGAAGTACGGTTGCAAAAATCAAGAAAATTGACAAGATTACCTTCATTTTAATTCACAATAACATAAAAACAATAAACTTAGAAATTATATTTAAAAAAGGATGCAAAAGTGATAAATATAGTAAAGGCATCTACAAAAATTAGATGCATCTACTATATTTATTGCTTTTTTGCGACAGTTAGATCAGATTTTCAAGGTCCATATATGTTCTCCAAAATAGTGACCTCCCTTAATCATATATATATATATATATATATAGGGGAGGGTTCAATTAAAAACCATTTTTATTGCGAGTATCGCGAGATTTAATCTTGGCCATTGATTAAAATAAATCAATAGCTAATAATTTTTGTGGCTCATTAATGAGTCCTTGATGGCTCATTAATGAGGGATATTTTCATAAAATCAAGTCTCGTTTATTAATAACGGTCCACCCGGATGCAATTTACGATTGAGAAAATTTATACAAGACTAACATACCCCTATTAATGAGTTAATAATGAACATTAATGGTGATTACAAATGGTACTCATTGTACTCGCCAGGGGCGGACCCAGGATTTGAAATGGATGGTGGCACCATTGAAATGGGTGGTAGCACCGTCTAGAAAAAATCGGAATCTACACTACGAAAAATCAAAATTTACACTACGCGGACAAAATTGGCCGGTATCCCGTGCCACCACCACCGTAAACACAGGTCCGCCCCTGGTACTCGCAGTAAGAACGTTCTTAAATGAGATTGATTGAGGTATTGTATTCCATCATCATCTTCTTCTTCTTCTTTACGATTTCCCCGAGGTAAGGTTTCTGTTCTTGAAATTCTAGATTCAGATTTGGGTCTTTGAGGGTAAAGGCTTATGATTTATGGTTAATAATTACGGTTTGGTGTTTCTGTTCTTGAAATTCTAGATTTGGATTTGGGTCTTTGAGGGTAAAGGCTTATTGATTTGTGGATAATAATTAAGGGTTGGTGGTGTTTTGATGATTAAAATAGACTTATTTTTACCGTTGGCCACCTTACCCAAATGATGATGCATGAATGGCCTTACGAAGGGATTGGTGGGGTCTGGATTGTTCAACAGTCGGTAGCATTCAGGTTATGTTTTTCCTTCTAACATAATTGAATTACTGTGTTTTTGTAATTCATTCGATTCGTTAGTCCTAGACTCCTAGTTATCACTTAAGGTGTGTCCAAGAGTTGTCTAGAAGGTGAATAGATAAGTTGTATACTCTTATGTGTGTAAAAACCTACAGACATCCAACCATTATTCAACTAACCTATACAACCACCATAATAACCTTGTTAATAGATTTCAAATTGTTACCAATCATATCAAGCTTTACCAATCACTTTTCATCTTTAACAACCTTAAGTAATCAATAACAATCTTTTTCAAGATTTAACAATCGTTAATAAGCTCTATCAATCTTTTACAACCATAATCAAACTTCATCAAGCATGAACAACCATTTTTAAGCTTTATGGGGTTAGCTACCATACAATAAATATTCCAACCTCTAAACCTGTTCACGAAGTATGTGCTTAGAAACCACATGTGTATGCGGGGGGCGCTACTCCTGTGATCACACAAATTCTAAGTCTATCTGCTATAGCTACTCCGACAACGCAAGATAAAAAAATCCTACGTACACTATCATCTTTGTGAAGGTAATAACAGTACAAAAATCTCTAAGTACCTGCCAACACCTACGTGATGTGTGGTGCAAGGTCCCAACCAATAACACCGAACATCACTCTAGTACACAAGCACACCGGCTGCCTAAATACCATCCGTTATAAAAAACTGGGTTATTGTTTAATGAATAACACTTCCTAGATGTCACAATCGCAAGACTAACTACACACAATCGCATTAATCATATTTATTAGAGGTTACAATCACTAGACCTACTAGGCATTAGCCGCAAAAAAGCTAAGGACAAGTGAGTACGTAATACCCCCACCCCCACAAGCCTGGCACGTATGAATGCAAATTATCAGTACATTAACATGCAGATTAAACAAGCTTTATCTATAGTCTACTAGAAAATCAAATGAGTAACAGTTTAACTGAACAGAGAATTATAGATTCAAGATTAGGATTTAAGAAATGTTGCGCCGTTAATCGTTTATATCAAACCTAGAAATCCTGTTTTGTCTTTATACTCAGTTGTGGATAAATTATTGATCTCTCCTCTGTCCAAAGCAGTCGAATGCAACGTCATGAGCTTCAATGAGAACCCTAGTCATAAATAATGGAACCAGGTCACTGCGGTTACTACCACAAGATAATAAACACAAATAACCTAAATTATACAAACTTTGCAAGCTCCACACTAAGCCAAGTGATACTTAGCGAACACCCCACCATGCCAAACCAGACTTAGGCAAATTCCCACAAACACTCCTTGAATCTTTGAAGTTAATTAAATAGCTATGTAGTATTGGTCAGATTCCGCATCTCACAAAATCAAAGCTGGAAAGTTCCTACCTAGCTAACTCAAAGTTGGCTAGATCCTCCATTAGCCAAATCAAAGTTGGCAAGCTCCATGATACTAGCAATGTTCACTTTGTGAATAACACACCTAGACAAGTTTTAAGTTAGTGATTTACATAACTAGGCAAGCTCCAAGGTTTTCGAGTTAATTAACTAGCTAAACTACAGTTTGCGAGTCTTATCTTCCTCATCAAATTTCGCGAGTTTCAAACATTCAAAGCTAGACAGGTTCATTAACTCCAATTCTTGCCTAGTTAAGTAATGCACTAACTTAAAACTTAGAAATTGCCTAAAATGAAGCAGGATAAGTTAATTAACACCCCTAGACAAGTTTTAAGTTAGCTAATTACTTAACCAGGTCGGTTCTAATGTAATCGAAATAAATGAAGTGGCTGGTGACTTTCACCTCCAATTCTTTTGCTTCTGCCCTAGTTCGTTTCATCGATTGCAGATTTTCACCTCCCCGATTCTCATCAAATTTTGCTAGCATGTTCATTTGATCGATTTAGGGTTTTCCCTTTCATTTAGATCTGCGATTAAGAAACCATTACCGAAAGGATTTGTATGTGGTCAAGTTTATAGATTTTGGTTTCGTGTCTCATATGGCGGTCTACAATTACGGAACCATCATCAAAAGGATTTGTTCCTCTTGTCTATCTAATTGCTTCGATTCCTTTGTGATTGGGTTTTTAGTTTTGTTTGATAATATTAGGCTTTCCAAGATTCTACATTTGATTTTTCGCAAGTTAGGGTCGAATTTGTTTTTTGTTTTTTTTGGCTTAAGGGTTTCAGTTTCATTTGAGTTAGTTATGGTCGAGGGTTTTTGTTTCAATCAATTATGCTCACTATATGGTATGTTCATATTGTTCATCGATCTTCTTTTTTATGCTCATTTGATTTGGTTTTGTATCGATCTATTTGTGACCAATTACTTCTGATATTTAAAAGATTTTGGTTCTTCATCAAAGCTTGTTTCTTTGTTTAAGGACACACAAGAATATACTAAGAACAAGAAGATGATAAAGAAGGTGACATGCTACCTACGTGTTATTTTGGCCATAAATTGCATATAATGAATCAAATTTGGCAATATGTTGTATTTTTTATACAAAATAAAGTTGCATACTTTGACAAAGTTGTATTTTTACACACTGTTTCCTTATAATGCACTGAACATACAAAAAAGTGTTGTGTATTTGGTTGCATATGTAATAGGTAATCAGTTTTTCTCCAATTTTTGTAATTTTTTAATCCACATAAGCTATGTATCATAAACTCCATGTCACATATTTTAAATATTTTAAAAAATAAATATTGAGATTGTTTTAATCCTTATTAACTCTATCTCATGAACCGATAGATACATGAACTTAATGGTGTTCATTTATGATTTTTGTTCATCTACTCATGAATTTTAGATTTTTTTTGAATGGATTTTGATCTAAAAATGCAAACTTTAGATGGTGAAGAGGACTAAGTGTAACATCCTCGATAGTGGCCTAGTAATTTTGCGTGTTGGTGGTAAGTTTATTTATTTATTTACAATTTTATATGATTATTAAAATAATAATCGAGCCACAAGGTTAAAAGTGAAAATATATAGTTTTATATATTTATGTGTTAATTGTATCAATAGATTCATTTTTACATGAGGGTCGCAAATAATACCTCGTTGGTTGAGAATTAATTGAGTAGGACTGCTTAATTGATCAACTATGAGTTAGTCAACAGATAAATGTACTGTGTGCTTTAATTAAAAACACAGAACCGACCTTGGTTCCTTTCCCTTCTCTTTTGGTGCATGGCTTCCATTTGTGTGTGTGTTCTTCTCATTTTCTTTGAAGAAACTCATGAAATCAGCCTTGGATCTTTGTTAATTGTATTGATTTGCTACTAATAGAAGGTTAGTACTTGATGCTTGTTGAGTTCTTGATATATTTTTACATAGAATATGTATTTGTTTTCTAGGGTTCATGAGGAATTGGATGATATGGCAAATTGAAGGTGTTTTTGTATTTAGGCATGTTTAGTTGTAAGATTTATACTGAATTGGTATTAGATTTATGTTTAATTTATGTGTTTATAATGATTGAAGTTTGAAACTCCATTAATGGAGGAAGAAGGCGAAGATGGATTTTGGGTTTGGAAGGAGTTGATGCCTAAATGGTTTTAATGAGTTTTAGTTGATGTTTTACATGTTATTTGAGGTTATTGTTGCTGTAGAATTGTTAGTAGTCGAGTTTCAGATTGGATTTTGTATTTTGGGTGTTATGGTTGTGGCTTGACCAAAACAGAAGTTGTAGGTTTGCTGTTCCACGCAGATCACGGCTCAATCCATGTTGAATTCTTCTATTGTGTTCTTTGCTTTTGATTCATGTTGTATGATGTTCATATCTATCATGTTTGGTTCTATTATGGTTTATTTGAGATAAATAAACTAGCTTGATGATGGATACTAGATATTGAAAAGTTTGTGTTATGTTTAAACTATGATTTAAGAAGATTAATCTTGATAAACCTTGTACATGTGTAGTTGGATTCTAAATGTTATTAATCGCATGTAAATAGGTTACATGTTAGTTGTGGATGTGTTTTATGACGGTTTATATGAGTTAGTCGAATTGGGCAAGTTTTGTCCCGTTTATGAAATAACTTGGTTTCAGAGTTATTTGGGACTTGATTAATAATTCGTGTTGTGGTGTGCTCTCACGTAAGGAGAAGACTCAGTGACATTAGACTACTGAGCTTGGAGTATAGAGAAGACGAGTGAGTGGAATTTTAACTCACGAGTAGTAATTGGTTGTAACTGTTATGATTGAAATTATTTGTTATGATTGATGCATTGATAGACTGTTTAGTATGATGATTGATTAACTGGTTATGTGTTAATTAATCATGGAGTCCTTGTTATGTGCACATGGTTGAGGGAAGTTAGCTTTGCTGGGCTATAGGCTGGGCTTGTTTGCTATCGGCTAATCAGTATTAGATCTTTTGATGCATTCGTTGCAACATAAGGGTATTACTGTATGAGAATAGCAAATGTACTATCGTTAAACATTTGCTTAGCCAGCACGGATTGTAGGTTTTGCAGAACCGTTGGTCCTCTGTGTTGCTTGTTTACTTGTTGGTGTTGTATCCTTATTGTTGTGGCTAGTGCTATTCGATAGTTAAGCTTCCACTCACTTAGCTTTGAGCTAATCCCCCACCTTAAACTCTATTTTGCATGTTTTGGTAAGTACAACTGTTGAGCTAGGAGTTGGTATTTGTTTTGAGATGTTTGACCGCCATTTTGATATATTTTGATGATGAGCCCGTTTGTAAATCTAAGTAACACTGGGTTTTGATATACTGACATTTGATAATAGTATGTATTTTATTTATTTAAATACTTATGTAAACAGGTTTGTATTTATATTACGCGCTTCCGCAGTTAGTTTAAAAAAATATAGTTGAAAATTTTAGTGTTACACTAAGAAGCTGTTTGTTAAAACAGAATGATTATGTAATGAATGATTATGTGGGCTGAATAATTCAAAGGCTCTGAATGAATCTGCCTCTGAATATGACATGTTGTTTGATAAGGTTATGAATAAACAATCTGAATGATGCAAATTACCTTTTAATCTTAATAGTGATATATTATTTATACTATATGATTGTGTTAGTCCCATGTTTAGAATATTTAGATTTGATGAGACAAACCATAGCTATGTATAGATGATAAGTTAAATGTTAGGAATTATGTAAGTCTGTTATAGAC
>JAUEJL010001954.1:0-10424 GCA_032274825.1 Drosophyllum lusitanicum | reverse complement strand
GGGGGGGTTACAGAGTTTTCAGTGACCAACTTACATAACAAAAGGTTTGAAATTGTCCTTGTATACCAAACCTTATATTCAAAAACCCAAAGCCACACCTCTATAATCCTTTCTTTTTTTTTCTTTTCAAAATGCAAGGCATTTGTTATTCAATCAACCAATAAAAACCTCCAAGAATCTAATGTAGATCCTGAGAAAAATTCAGGGTGAACATAAAACAAATACCAAAGCAAAGTCCAAAACCATAGCGGACTGCAGACATCTAATTTTCAATCTATCCCAGCACCATCTTTTATAGACAAACGACCCATTTTGACCAATCGAAACCACAAAAGTATAATCTAACCACCTAGACGTAATTTCAGGTAAGAGCGTCTGTTAAATCCGTCCCCATTAAGCCATTGCATAATGTGTAAAAAAGTAGAAACTACTCACTTGTTTCTATTGTATCCTCAAGCCTCCAACTAATGAATCGACCACCTTACTTGAATGATAAATATACAATATAATTTACTAATTTATACCTAAACCTCAACATGTTTCATCGCACGAATACAAATTACAATAATTACCGAAATTAAAAGCCTTGAAAAACGCTACTTATGGCCATATGCGTAAACATGGAGCAGACACCAAATAGCAACTTCGGAGGACAGAAGGTTTAGGCTGCGTTAGGTTTGCAGGAATGCTTCTTAATGGAATGTAATCTGTCAAAAAATTTGAATTCTGAAAGAATGAATGGAATCTAACAAATTCAAGTAAAAGCAACCCAAAAAAGATGAACACACAAAAAATGTGATGATTTCTATATAAACAAATGAGATGTGATTCTATCAAAAAACAAGACCTCTTAACACATGAACAAACAGAAACATCTTATAGGTAGTGTTTTCAAGTTAGTCGATTAAGAGCAAAAGCAGAAACTTAAAAGAGTTCAGACGAGGTGAGGTGAGGTGAGGTGAGATGAGATGCAGCCTCGGTTAAGAGCAGAAACATGTAAAAATTCAGTTAAGAGCAGAGGCAGAAACATATAAAAAATGTGATATGCTGAGACGAGATGAGATGCAGCCCTCTAAGAACAGACGAGGTGATGGCTTCGATCGATGAGTGCAGATAGGTTGCAGGTTGCTTCGATGGTGAAACTTGAAAGCAGATGCAGTCTGCTCGATTTGAAAAGAAAAAAAAAGGAGGCTGTGGAACGTGATTTATTCCCAAGAAAAGTATCAAATCTTCATTATCGTTATCTGTTTTCCCCCACAATCCTCTTAATTCATCTTTATAATTCCTTTCTCAATCACCCAGATTCATTCCCAAGAATACCAAACCTTTATCTCTACATCTCGTTCTCTCTTTTTCTTCCACCTAAAAATGGCGATTGGCAAATTTCAGAGACAAAAACCATCCTTTTTCTTCATCGTTAAACTTCCCCACAATCCTCTTCACTCATCTTCCTTAATTCCTTTCTCAATCACCCAGATTTATTCCCAAGAAAAGCATCAAACCTTCATTATCATATCTGATTTCCCTCTTCATAAAACCCACAATCAGATCCTTCAATCCAACTGCAAATCCATCTTCTTCGTAATCTTAAGCTCAATTTCATTATCCAGTCTAACCCTTTTCTAATTTCACGGTACCTTTAAAAAATGTCCTCTGAACACCAATCGTTTGTTGAAATGCCAAAGCCAGAGCCAATGCCAATTTCAGTGGATCTTTCAAAGTATTCCAAAAGGGTGGTCTTGAAAACGATACTGGATCGTGGGGATGGTGGTTTGGGGTTGGTTGATCAGAGAGTTGTGGTTGGAGGATGGGTTAAATCTTCAAGAGAAATGAGGAAAGATCACCCCCCTGCAACGCAGCCGCCAGTGGGCAGTGCTGCCAAGGAAGATGCCGGAGGTAAAGACGTGAAATGTGTTGAAGTTTTTCAATCTCGATTTCCTTTCCTTCGAACAATTTTAAAAGTGTTTGGTGGAACCAATGTTCATTCTAAGGAGAAACTCGAATCAGTCTTGCCAAAACCACCACCTCCTCCATCGGTTTCGATCTTGCATATTAATGATGGGTCTTCTGTGATCAGCCTTCAGGTAAACGACACAGACTTCTACTTGTTATGAATCCGAAATTTTGCACCAGTTTTATCCATAACATTCTTTACTGTAGATCATCGTGGATTCTTCCATAGCTCCTCCAATCCAACTCATGCCTACTGGAACGTGTATACTAGCTGAAGGTATTTTGCAGAAGCCTTCTATTCAGGGGAAACACGTAATTGAGCTCAAAGCTGAGAAATTGTTGCATATTGGGATAGTCGATCAGGATAATTATCCTTTGTCAAAGAAAAGTTTGCCTTTGGCTAGACTCAGAGATTGTGCTCATTTTAGACCTCGAACAACCACGGTAAGCATGCCGATCTCTCTCTCTCTCTCTCTCTCTCTCTCTCTCTCTATCTATATATATATATATATATATAATTTTGAGGTGTAAGAATTGATTTTGTATTTTTGTATTATGAGTTGTTATTCTCTATCCCTAACCTATTAATATTTTATTATAAATCATTTAATTATGTTTAATCAATGCATAAAAACAAAAAAAGTCGGAGTCATTATCTAATAATAAATTTTACATACATAAAGTAGGGTGTGAATGCAAAGTAGACTATGATAGATCACCGGTGACCCTATGCAGTACTATTTTTGGCACGTTAAGCCAAGTTGTGATATTCAAAGTTCAACCTAAATTAACTCAAATTCCCGACCTAAGATAGTACATGCTTGGTGGAGATTCTTGATTTCATACGAGTTACTTCAGATAAGGAATAAAAAAGAAAGATGAAAATCTTAAAAATTGTAGGAAAGGGGGAATTCGCGCCCCTGAATCCAAGGATGGACTTTGGGCCCAATACTTGGGCCAAACTTCTTGTGTAGTTTGATCATGCTTTCAGCACATTAGATCTTTCCGTAGGGTGGTCATAGATAACTTCTCTCAAATTGAAGGTGGAAGCTAGAAAAATGGCAGGTCGGTTGGGTTGGGTCATCGGTCAAAAGGAAAATATTTGGTTCGGGTAATATGTGTCGGGCCAGACTGACTTGACCCTTGAACCCTTTCTTTGTCCTCTTTTTAATTGATTTATCACGATAATAATCTAATTTATTTCTATAAAATGGATTTATGAGAATTTATACATTTTCTTCTCAATACCACTTTGTGTGACTTTCAACTTGTTTTCATTTTCGCTAAACTTTATAAGTGTACTCATTTGACACGTTAAAGAACAGTTATAACTCAAATCAACTCGTTTCTGTGTAAATTGTTTGTAATTACCACTTTCAAGTGTGGTACTTGTTTCTAATCGGTTTTCTTGTTTTATAGGTGGCATCTATTATGAAGGTACGTAATGCATTAAATCAAGCTAGTCACACCTTCTTCCAGAACCATGGGTTTGTACATGTGGATGTCCCGATTATAACCGCCACTGATACTGAAGGATATTTCAAAAACTTCCAAGTGTCAAATTCTACTTATTCTCCTAAAGAACCAAAAAGAGAAGAGTCCATTCCAATGGATGAAACAGAAAATGTTAACCTTGAAACTATAAAGCTTTCAATTGTTGAGAAAAGCAAAAAAGTTGAAGAACTGAAAAGAAGTGATAGCAATAAAGAAGCACTTGCTGCAGCTGTTCAAGATCTTCATAAAACAAATTTATTGGCTGCTGAACTAGAAGCAAGGTCAAAAATGAAATCAAAGTCAAAGTCAAAGTCGAAGTCAAAATCTGAGGAGGATGAGTTCTTTTCTAATCAGGCTTTTCTTACTACCTCTGGAACTCTTCATCTTGAGAGCTGTGCATCAGCTCTTGGAAATGTATATGCATCTGGACCAAGGTTTCAACCAGATAAATCAGATTCCAAGAAATATTTAGCAGAAAAATGGATGATTGAAACCGAGATAGCATTCTCTGAACTTGAGGTTAATAATATGTAGCATATTTCTTGCTTAAACAATTTTTAGTTTAATCTTTGTTTGAACTTTAAACTCCTTTTTGCTGCGTTTTCAGGATGCAATGAATTGTGCCGACGACTTTTTGAAGTTTGTATCCAATTGGCTACTAGAAAATTGTTATGAAAATCTTTACTTTCTTTCAAAACGAGTTGACAACACCATTATTGATCGTCTTAATTCAATGGCTTCAACACCATTTGAAAAGATTTCTTATGCAACAGCATTAGAAGTTTTAAACAAGGTAACTTCACGATTTTACTTGTATCAAACAAAACTGGACGAGCAGGACGGATGGGTAACGAGTCAAAATGGGGTTTAGATCACAACCGATATATTTTGGGCGCGTCAAGTTGACATGAGATACTTTTTGTCCAACAGATTATGATTGTTTTATATGTATTAACGAGTCAAATACTATTATATAACCCACATAATCACGTATTGACCCTTTTTTAAGTAAATAGGTTGAAATTGTTACCTCTACAAACAATAGTATTGTTGTTATACTCTAATCAACTATTGTTTCCTTCAGGTTACAGATAAATCCTTTGAAACCAAAATCCAATGGGGTGTTGCTCTAACACAAGAACATGAAAGGTTTGACCCAAATGAATAAATCTCTTTCTTATTTTCCATATTTTCATGATTCTAAATTATGATGCAGTTATCTGGTTGATGAGTTTTATAAGAAGTCCGTAATTATCTATGATCATCCTAAAGAGCTAAAACCCTTCAATGTGCGGTTAAATGATGACGGCAAGACTGTTGCATCCTTTGATGTGATTGTACCAAAGGTAAATTTTCATCATTTCTATGCAAAACAAACAGGTTAGGTTCAGGTCAAAAACTAACCCGAGTTGACCTATTTGTAAGTAAATAGGTTGAAGTTACCACCTCTTCTAACATATATTGTGCCTCATAACACTTTAAAGTACGTTGATATCAAATTGTTATTAAACTTAATCTACAGGTTGGAGTTCTGATAAGGGGCAGCCAGAAGGAGGAACGCCTAAACCATTTAAGTAAAAGGTAATATACTAAAACTAGTGTGTTTACGATGTTTTGGTGAACAGATTGACTGTTGAGGCGGGTTGGGCCAATCTGCAAATACCTGTATCCCGTTTACCTAATTTAATACCTATGATTATTATTACCATGATTTAAGAGGTTTTATGCTTTTGAACCCGAATCGACCCCATATAAGTAAATGAGTTAAAATTGTCTCCTTTAACTACAATTTAAAGAACACCCTAGAATAATAATACCCCTGCAGCCCGAATTCATCTTTAAAAAGATTCAAGTGAATCAATGAACTTATCTTTACATGTTCTCGTTTATGTTTCAGGATTAAGGAATTAGGGTTGAGAAAAGAACAATACGAATGGTATTTAGATCTTCGCAAGCAAGGAACAGTGAAGCATTCAGGGTTTAGTGTTATGTTTGATGTTATGGTTCTTTTTGCTACCGGCCTTAACGATGTTCGAGATGCCGTTCCCTTCCCCCGGCATCATGGAAAAGTCCATAACTAATCAACTTCGAAGCTTACAATCATATGAAAATTGTTTTTAGTACAAAAGTCGTGTAAAAGGCACTTTCGTCTTGAATATTCATGTTGTAACATATACTTGTAAAAAAGTTCATGGAGATGAAATAAAGTTATGGTGTGATTTTTAAATTATGTTTCCTTTTTTTATTTAACAAAACTCTATAACATATTTAAAAATAATAATATGTATGAAAGTTTTATAAATTTTAATTTTTTATAATTTAGATTCATCTTAATTTGTAGTGTTCATAGAAAATATATCAAGTGAAAGCAATAACATCTCTAATGAAGCATGATGACAAACAATATATATGTCACGTTTGAAATCTTATAGAAAATTGAAACCTAGTAATCTCAAATCACCTCATATAAATATAGAAGATAATTCTTGAAAAATATATTTTTGTAACTTAAAATTAATCCTTATATTTTGCTATATGGAAATCAGCTCGTTTAATTATTATAAAAATGTTTATTAATAAAATATAAAAAAAAGGAATATAGAACGTAGTTATATTAATAATTATATCTACAACTATAATTTTTATTTGAAATGTAAAGGAATCTAGAAAGTAATTGAATTAATAATTTTATCTATAATTCTAATTTTCATTTGAAAGATAGTTTTCTCAAAAAGCTTCCGAGGCCAAGGGCTTCACTATTTTTACAATTTTACAAACACTATATAAACAAACCCATTAACTCGTATTTCTACTTTTATCTCTTTCAACACCATCATCGACAACTTTCTCTCAAATTATACGTTGCCCAACGAAGATCACTATAAATTGTTATTATGGCGGGGAAGTCAAAGAGTATTAGTTTCCTCATTATTGTGATGGCGAGAAGTACACGTTTACGGATCTCGAGATTACTAGTTTGAGTATTTCGGATTTCTTTCTGTTCGTGCACTGGAGTTTCCCAAATTTGCTGACTCGTATTATTTCTCCCAATACTACATAACCGCAAGAAGGTTCTTGATTTCTAACACTGATTTCGAGTCACTGATTTGCCTTGCGAGTAAGCTTGACATTGTCGAAATGGATTTTATATAAACAGATATAGACGTTGAACTCGAGGCATTGAATTCCGGCTACTCTACGTTAGCAGCACCGAATATATTTCGTTATAGTTTTAATTTAAACTTTGTATTGTAGTATCATAATTTCTATTTATTATTTTTTTAATGTAACCGAAATATTATTTAATGAATGAAAATTTTCTTTTTATTATTTGTTTTTCTTTAATTTAAACAATTTATAAATTATTATTTTGTAAAATCTTGCTGAAGAGGAAGGACTTTTCTTCATTGAAACATCAGCACTTCATTCAACAAACGTCGTAACGACTTTCGAGATTGTAATTTTTGCTATTTATGGCAATGTTAGAAGAAAAGTACTAAAGTCGGATTCCTACAAGTTGGAAGTGTCTTTGAATCGTGTAAGCCTCGTAAAAGACGGGACCACGAAACAAAGCTATTGTTGTTCCAAATGACTTTTCGGGTTTTGATCAAAAGTCACTCATACTAATACTACTCTTATCAAAACATGCTTGCTTACATAGATCTAATGGGGCCCTGATGATTGATGCGGTGTGTTTAAAAGGTATTCTTAAATGGAGCGGCTTTTTGTTTTTTTGTTCGGTGGTTAAAGCTTGGAATTCTATGTTCTAGTTTCCACTTTTCCTAATTGTTTGGTATCATGTTTTGGATTTTAACTTCGCATCTCTATTTACTATGAGTTTGGAACTTTGAATTGCAATCAAAATAGAAAATATAGTCTTTGAGCCTTGACTATAAGTTTATATGTTAGGAGTTCCTGTACCATGCTTGAATAGATAGGGTGTATAAATTTGGCTTTTTATGAAATTAAATACAATTTTATTTTTTAGATAGAAATAAAATCGTGATTAAAATCTTTTTTTTTGAACGGCAGAAAGGTTATAAGAGAGAGCTTCACCCTCCCTCAACAACCTATAAAATGATTTTCATTAAAAAAAACTAGCAAGATGCTAGTTGCAATGTTTTACAAACATTAAATAACATAAAGAGGATTACAACACTACATGACCCAAACTAAAAAGGCCACATTTGACTCTAAATTTCATCCAAATATGCAAGGTGGCGTGGATTTCATCTATCACCATCGAATCAGAAGACCTTTTCCGATTGAACACCAAGTTATTTCAAGATTTCCAAACAAATGATGAAATGGTTCCAAATGCAGTCTCTAAGGATTTCTTCTGCCTCCCTTATGAGCCGTCTTCCACAATCTTATAAAATAGTTCATCTAAAGAAAAATGATTGTCCACCTTTAAATTACACCATCAATCAACCAATTCCACACTTCTTTAATCATCCTACAAGCATAATAGAAGAGATGTTCTTAAGTCTTAAGTCTAACTCACAAAATGGACAGGTAGCCGCATGCAGTGTATCACCCCTCAAGCAAAAATTTAACCTAGTTGGCAACCTATTTAACAAAGCCCTCCATACAAAACAATTAACCATTAGTAGAAGCCACTTATTTCATAACTATATTTGAACTGTAGTAGAGAGATTCAATTATATCAAGATTATAAAGAATCCATTGGCCAATATTTTTATTGCCCATAATTGTATTCATTAGGTGCATTCAATGCCAATGATACGTCACATGAAGTGCAAAAAACTTAGGGACTATACTTGCACCGATGTTAGGTCATTACTTTATGATGGAGTGGTATAGAAGATAAAGAGTTTTTATTAAAGTTTTACAACCTCAACTCGTCTTAATACTAATACGGAGACGTTAAATCACGTAACTTATAGCTAAATGACATATGTTATGGATCACATTCCCGTACCTTTACTATTGATTCCATGTTGAAATGTGGTCCATAAAGTAAGGGTAGTTGATTTTAAAGTTGTAAAAACATGATAAGAACTTGTGTGCGTTTGAATCATACCAATCAAGCGAAAGTTATATAAATGAACTTCAACGTAATGAAATCTCAACACTCATTTCTTCAAAATCAGCTCTAGCATCGACTTTTTATTCATAATAGTTTCATTGGAGCCGAGATTGAATTAAATTGAGGCAGATCTCTTTGTTTAAAACGAATTTGCATATGGGTGATTCTATTTGGACCCCTTTATAATTTAAATTGATCCATGTGAATCTATAATGTGATATATGTAAGTGTATTACCTGCATTGAAAATTGTAATTGATTAATGTGAGTATGTGACATGTCTAGTATGTAAGAGGAAGGGGGTCCAAATAGTAGCACTCTATATAGTTTGAAACAAGCAAGATTAACATTCATTTTCTCTATTTTGCCGATTGTTATTATAAAGAAATATATACCAACGATTCATCTTCCACTTTTCAAAAAGTGATATTATTGACTTTCAAAATTGTTAGTTCAAATTGATTTTTAACTACCACCTTAATTATTTGTGTATAAACACGAAGATTGATAATGTAAATTTTAAATATTTATGGTGCGAAACTTAAATATATAATAAATCTATATATTCAATAACAAATCAAGAAACATTCATAAAAATCAAAAGATGAAGAAATAAAATTAATATGTTTACAGCTTTGCACCGATAGTTGTCGGTAGAATTAGGAATTAGGAATTGACATAAGATCCGATATTTGTTGGTGAAAATTGCCAAACTAATTTGCGATAATAGTTAAATCGGGAATTAGGTTTCGTTAAAGAATGCTTTTGAATGACATGAGATCCGATTAATAAGACGGGCAACCCGTTTCTACTTAAGATCCGCACCCAACTCAAAATTCATACAAAAACTCTTTATTTATTAGCCATTTTAAAAATAAAGAGGGATTTTTAGTGGGAAAACATTTCTAAACGTGAAATAATGTCATAACACATTTTCTTTTAATATATATTAAAGATTAAAGATTTTAGTTGTATTTATAGTTTTTGGTTAATGTTTGTTTACAATTTTTGTTCAAAATCAACTATCTGCTTCTTTTATATGGGTAAAAAAATGTTATATGCTAAATTGCTAACTAAAGACACTGGGTGATATATTGAGGCTAAAGAAAGTAGAGAATGGATCAACATCCACCCAATGAACTTCTAGCTAACTAATCAAAGGTTCATGTTTTCTACTTGACTACCAGTCATTTGGATCATAAAATCTACTACAAGTATTTCCATAAAAGAACAGAAGATGTTGAAAATTGAAACAGATGGATAGATCTAATAACAAGAACGTCGACCAGCTAGTCACGATCCGCCTCCTCTATCTCTTCATCCTCTGGTACACCGCGTAAGTAGAGAACATTATTACATCTGCATATAATTAAACATACAAAAAGCAACCTCAATTCAATGTTTCGCCTTTGAACCGACTTAAAAGAAGAAAAGTGTGGTTAACAATAACATGTGAACTTTATACACATTTAAACAAATGAACACGTAAGATTGAAAAATGACATCACATGTTCTTTTTTGCTAATATGATTAAATTTTGGTTTCTTAATTAGTTCAATTTACTAATAGTTGAAATGTCAACTTATTGAACTTTTTACCCTTAATTTCATATGTGAATTTGCTAATATAAAAACATTAGAAACTATTTAAAGTTAAGAAAATATATATAATTCTAATCAGTTTTTTTGTATACAATAAACTTTGTCATAATTTCCATTGTATACAACAACTTGCATACAATGGAAGGATTATGAATGTTGATTGTATTGTTTTTATTTCATTGTATACAATAGCAACTAAGACAAAATTCATTGTATTTTCGTGTAATTTACCCTAAGTTTATCATATGTGATTTAGTGAATTTTTTTGTTTAGAATTTAGTTTTAAAAAACACTTATATATAAGATTATTAAAAATACTATATATAT
>JAUEJL010001943.1:0-10425 GCA_032274825.1 Drosophyllum lusitanicum | reverse complement strand
TTGGGTAGGGTGAAGGAAATGAAGGAGGGAATGATGTGGCGCTGACGTGGCATTGGGTAAGGAAAAGGTTTGGGTAAGGTATAACTTATGGTCTTAAGGGCGTGTGTTCTTGAGTTTTTTTAAGGAGGGAAAGAGAGGGGAAGGAGGGGCTATTTATTTAAAATTTTATCCTCTCAAACGCGGGATGATTTGGAAGGAAAGGGATTCCCTCCCTTTCCTCTGTTTTCCTTCCAACTCAAGAACATAACTTAATTCTTTCTTTCCCTTTCGTTTCGCTTCCTTTACTTTCTTTTCCACCCTTTTTCTTTCTTAAAAAACTCAAGAACAGAACGTTACTCCTTAGCAATCATTTCATTCCCCTCGTCGAGAACCGTAAAGGTCACTTTGTGAATATAGTGAAAGTAAGGGGTATGTTTCGATTTTTTCTAGTTAAAGTAAAATTTTCGATTTCATCTACTCAGACAGCTGCATCTGATCACTTTGGTTGCAATTTGCAAATGTATATCTATAAATTGCTTCTTCTTTCCCCATTCCCACTCGTTGTCTTCGTCAACGCCTATCTCCAGGTAAACCCTAATTTCTTAATAGATGTATCGTTATACCCATGATTACTTCTTTGTGAATTCAACATCCATGTTTTTTGAAAAGGGTTTCTTGATTTTCTTGTTAAATTTGGTGATTTAGATTTTAAAATTTCTCAATATCTCTGTTGTTCGTGAATTTTTTTTATCGAATTCAACTAATAATGGGTTTGATTTGCTTGTATTTTGCCCATCGAGGATCGATTTTGAGTGATTGGTTTCTTTACTATTTGGGGTTTTTTACCGGTATATTTGTCTTTGAATTGCGAATTCTTTTTTTGTATATAAGGTGTTTGTGAAAATGTCTGTGCAGTAGAGGCTGCCAACTGGTGTTCTTGAATCTTGAACTTGTTTTTGTGTAAGATCATGGGAAACCTATTTTGTTTGTATCAAGTAGACCAATCCACTGTTGCTATAAAGGAATCTTTTGGGAAATTTGATGATGTTTTGGAGCCTGGATGTCACTGTGTGCCATGGATTTTTGGTAAACAACTTGCTGGTAATCTTACTCTACGTGTTCAGCAGTTGGATGTAAAGTGCGAGACTAAAACAAAGGTGTAGTACCAAATTCAGTTCTCATAGTTCTTCATATTTTAAACGATTTTAAACTGCAATTGCGTCACGAATTTACTTATATTTCTATAAAATAATTGATATTGCCTATTGAGACTTGGGTTTGTTTAATTATAGAAACAAATTTATCTTTGTTTTCAGGATAATGTCTTTGTCAATGTTGTGGCTTCAATACAATATCGTGCTCTAGCGGATAAGGCAAGCGATGCATTCTATAAACTTACCAACACTAGGACCCAAATCCAGGCCTATGTTTTTGATGGTACAAACATTCATAATTTCATGTTTATATAATTAAATTCTTGTCATTATTTTAATAAGGAATGTTATTGATTTGTAGTTATAAGAGCTTTTGTTCCTAAGCTCAATCTTGATGATACTTTTGAGCAGAAGAATGAAATTGCCAAAGCCGTCGAAGAAGAACTTGAAAAGGTTAAGTAATATATATTGTAATTGAATGAATGGTTGTTTTTTTTCTTTTTAATGTGTTATAAATGCGGATGAAGCCCGATCCTTGATTTCAGTATCATTGTGACATGTTTGCCCTTTTATATTTTGCAGGCTATGTCTGCGTATGGATATGAGATTGTTCAGACATTGATTGTTGATATAGAACCAGATGAACATGTGAAGAGAGCGATGAATGAGATTAATGCTGGTAAACTTTTGATCATTCTTTGTGTGTTAACTACGATTAAGAACGTTATTTTATTTCGACAGTAGTCTAATCATCTAATTAGGTGAATAATGTTGTGTCATGACTCATGTATGCAAGAAAAAGAAGTTTTGTGCGGGTCATATTGGATTGACCAATTGAGCTGTAAGAGATTAAAGATAACCCGAATTGACAAATTCACTAGTAAATGTGTCGAGTTCTGGTTTAAATGGACGGGTTGTAGTTCATTTCTTCTCAAAGGGGATTCATAAATGTATCTTCGTTTATGTTTGCATCATCGCAACACCCCTAAACAAATAAAAGTGATAAAGGATGAAAGAAATGGGTAGAATATTAGAAATGCACCATACAAATTACCAACCCATACACATAAAAAATGGCCCAAATAACCCAATTTTGCAACTACTTAGGTCAATCTGGGGCATAAGAAATTGTTTACAGATTGAAATGGATGCCGCTTAAAACAATGGATCAAAGTTTGTTATAATTCTGTGCAATTTTTCCAAAGCTAAACAAAAAAATGAAATAGTTGTCAACCCAACCCAACTGAACTTGTATCATTTGTTACGTGCAGCTGCAAGGTTAAGGATGGCAGCTACTGAAAAAGCAGAAGCTGAGAAAATTCTCCAAATTAAGAGAGCCGAGGGGGAAGCCGAATCCAAATACTTGTCGGGTTTGGGTATAGCTCGCCAGCGGCAAGCCATTGTGGACGGTTTGAGAGACAGTGTATTGGGTTTCTCGATCAATGTTCCTGGAACCACTGCTAAAGACGTCATGGATATGGTTCTAGTGACTCAGTATTTTGACACCATGAAGGAAATCGGTGCATCCTCTAAATCATCAGCCGTGTTTATACCTCATGGACCCGGTGCTGTGCGTGATGTCGCGACCCAGATACGTGATGGACTTCTTCAAGGTTCGCTATCCACTTGAATATTTACGACTTTGCCCCCTCGAGTTTTCAACAAAACGTCAGTATCTGCGTACAGGTACTGCGGTATTTTAGTTTGGACTTTTTGTGAAAATATAAAATAAGATGCAATATTTTTTAGTGTAAATTCATATAAAACTTTAATATGTGAACCATGGTTTTTCTTGTACATTCAATTCCTTGGTTAAGGACAAAGGTATTGGTTTGGGGTGTTTGAGTAAGTTTATTGTTTGAGCTTATTGGAATTCTGTAAAGCTAATAAATTGTTGTTTAAAGGTTTATGATGAGCTTAAGCTAATAAGTATATCTAGTCATTACTTCATCACTCACCACCACATCATCACGTCATCCTAGAAAATGGCAATGAATCAGATCTGGATTGGATAATGTCATATCCACTTAAAATTATTGTATCCGTCCATATCCATTAAATTAGACGGGAAAATCGATATCTATTGGATGTCGAAATAACTCTTTTTCTCAAAGGAAATATCATAGATTTACATATAATTTATGATTTTTGTTGACATAAATACATAGTTTCCTTATAAAAAAGGAGTTAATTGTCAAATTTGTCCTTTAACTTTGCCATTTCTTTCGATTTGGTTATTTAACTTCAAAAGTGACCAGGATGGTCCTTTAAGATCGATTTTGTGGCAAAAAAGGTCCTTTCATTAGTTGGCCGTTAGTCAACTCTGTTAAGTCAAGGTAAAATGACAATTTTACCCCTATTTTTATTATTTATTCATTAAAATTAAATTATTAATATTTATTAAAATTAAATTATTAATATTTATTAAGTGGTAATATGTTACATTGCTTTATTTATTTGGCTGTCTTCTAATTTATTGAGTGGTACCTGTATTTGATTATTGTATCTGTGGAATCATATAACAATCTTGATATTCTTTTTTGTTCAAAGATGGAATCATCCCCAAATGAAGTTTCATATCTCTTAATGCTTCTAATAGTCCTAGCATTTCAAAGAACCCGCAACCTGTGTTTTAAAAAGTGCGCCTTAGGCGCTCGGAGGCGAAAGGCGACCGAAGGTGACGGGGAAAATGCGTCAGACCATCAAGGCGGCAATTGATTTTCTTTATTATAGGTATGCCTTTAATTTGTGTTTACATTCATACCTTTAATCTGTTACATTTTGTTTACATTTTAGGTATGCCTTTAATTTGTATTTATAGATGACCCGTTTACATTCTGTTTAAGCTGATTACGTTTAGTTTACATTATAGACATGCCTTTAATTTGTGTTTATAGATGACCTGTTTACTTATAAGCTGTTACTTATGTAATTGTCTTTATAGATCATCTGTTTACAATATGCTTTTTTTAACATTCTGTTTATTCTTGTGTTTATGCTGTTATGACTTATGAAAGATGATCATTAATAAGCTGTTATTTGTGTATTGTGTATGAGAGATGGTTTTAATATAATTTGCATTCTGTTTAATCTTGAATGCTTGTTTAACATTCATATAATTCGATTTTTTAGATATGATTCGAATATATCTGTTTGTTCTAAGTTGTTACTATTTGTAGATATGCTTCTTTTTAAGATTTGATTCAAGTTTTTAGTTTAATTTCATTCAAATTGTTGCTCTCTTAATTGAAGTTATGGTTTTTAGACATGATTCATGGTTATAATGAGATTGTAGTTGAATATGGTACAAGTTTTTTAGTTTTTTTAAGATATGATCAAGTATGTTGCTGATATGCTGATACAGTTTCATTTTCTTAGATCTGATGCTTTTTTTGTAATATTGCTGCTGCTGTTTTTTGTTATGTGTTTTCTGGGTATGGTTCAATCTAACTTTATCATCATTGTTTTCAGAATGGAAGCCTGTTGTTGCTGATTTGCTGCAACTTGTAGACCTATTGGAAGTCTATTTTTATAATTTAGTTCCTAATGGTTTCAACCACGGCTTGTATAAGACTTGTTAGTTGTTGCTTTCGTTATTTGAACTTCTCGGACTTGTATTTTAGTTGTTAGCCGTTGACTGTTGTTTGAAAATGTGAAATTTGAATTTAGGAATGTATATTAACATTTGTTGCTGCAAAATTCTATTAAATTAAATTTTAGTTGAGTCGAGCAGAGTCAAGCTCGAGAGTGTCGGTCACTTACTCGAGTCGAGCTCGAGCTTGAAAATTAAAGCTCGACCGAGTTCGAGTCGAGTTTCGAGCCTCAAGCTTTGGAACCGAGTCGAACCTGAGCTTGGCACTATATTGGCTCGGTTCGATTACACCCCTAATTGTCTACCATCTTGCTAGTTTTTATTTTATTTTGAATTTTTTTAAAAATCCATCGTAAATCTGTCGGAAACGTGATCCGTCGTAGATCCGCCGGAAACGTGGTCCGTCGTACATCCGTCGGAAACGTGGTCCGTCGTAAATCCGTCGGAAAAACCCGTCGCAAATCCGTCGAAAGTCGATTAGCAAGGGCCCTTTTTCCGGTGATCGTATTCCGTCGGAAATCCGTCGATAACGCCGTTTTCCGACGGATTTTGCCGTCAGAAATCGCCATGTTTGTTGTAGTGTACCACCATCTCCACCGAAATTCCCTATCATTGGTAACTTCCATCAACTTGGCTTACACCCAAATCACTCCCTTCAAGATTTGTCCAAAAGACATGGTCTAATCATGTTTCTTCACCTTGGTAATATTCCCACACTTGTAGTTTCATCTGCTAAGGCTGCCCGAATGATAATGAAAACCCATGATTTATCGTTCTCTAGTCGACCAAATTTAACAATCCCTAACATTTTGTTGTATGGCAATAAGGACATAGCATTTTTTCCTTATGGGGAGCATTGGAGGCAGTTAAAGAGCATGGTAGTTGTCCATATTCTTAATAATACACGAGTTAAGTCATTCCAACACGTGAGAGAAAGAGAGATCCGTCGTGTAATTCGCTTACTTAACGAAAGTCGTGGTTCATTGGTTGATATGAGTACTCTGCTTGTTTCACTCACGAATAATATAATTTGTAAAGTTACAGTCGGGAGGACATATGATGAGTTAAAGCTCACCGACATTTTAAGAAAGTTCATGGATATGTTTAGTGTATTTACAGTTGGGAGTTATTTTCCGTGGTTGTCATGGGTAGATTGGTTGCGTGGTTTAGAAAGGCGAGGTAAAAAAGTTGCCAAAGAGTTGGATGACTTCATTGAAGATGTTGAAGAACATGCAAATAAGAAAAGATGTGTAGAGGGTGATCAAAGTGTTGAAACCCAAGATTTTGTTGACATCTTACTTGATGTTCAAAGAAACAACACAATCGACTTTCAAAGAGATGTTAAAGCTGTCATCTTGGTATGATTTCTCTCTCTCTCTTCTTCTCATTCTATAAATGAGAAAATTATGTGAAAATAAAATTAAATTTTTTATTAAAATTGTCATTATATATAAGTAACTTACATATCTCAATCATTAATTGTTCCGTCTACCAACCTTCTCCGGCTAAAATAAGGAAGAAAGGTGTTGGTCGGACGTTGCCGAAGATGGTGGGTTGGTGGAGGGTGGTAGCCGCCGGAGATCTCTTCCTAAAACTAGCGAGATCCTAATATTAATACTTCTCTCCATCTATGTTTTTCATTTTATTACTTCCTTCTCTGCTTAAAAAAATATAGTAAAGCTAGCAAATGGCTTCATAATGTTTTAGTTTTGAAAGCAAATTAATATTCAAATAACATTGAAAACCATGTTAGAAAGTCAAAATGAAAAATATACCGAGTTTGGGAGGAAAAGAAATCAAAGTGATAGATATGGTACAGGTTGACTTATCAAGACATGAACAGCTTTGAATTGAGCAAGTATCAATTTAGAAATAAATATTTATCAAAAGCTTTGGATTTCAAATATTCTAATACATGAAATGTTCTTTTTGAGATGTGTAATTTAGTGTCTTGCATTTCAAAATTATTTAAAACAATATAATTGTTTTTTATAAATTTATAGTATGGAGGTCTTAACATGGAATTTTTTTCATTATTAATACATTTATTAAAAAAATTTGCAAAACTAATGTTGTTTTTTAAATGGTTTCATAAGTATGGTATTCGACATTTAAGATCCCGGTTATCAAAGGAGTTACCGAGATTTAAAATCCCGGTTTAAGGCCTGCATGAGCTCCCTGCCATATGTCGAATATGTCGAATCAGTGTGCAGAAAACGTTAAAGCCGGGAATTGAAATCCCGGTTCATACATGTACTGGCCCAATTGTTGAAGAATTAATTGATATTGCAGGTTGTATTATAATTAACATTAAATTAATTGATTGATGTTGCAAAATTAATTTATGTTGTGCGATTATAATAAACATTTTGTATTGAACTCCTTAACAATATTAAAAACCATGATAGTGAACATTAGATTAAAACACATGATAGTAGAGTGATAAACGAACCGAACGTCCGTTAAATCGTGATGGGAAGTTCATTTATGTTCGTTTATTTAATAAACAAACGAACGAGAACAAAAATCTTTGTTCGTTTAGTTAAATAAACGAACACGAACAAAGTCTTTTTTCGTTCATTTATGTTTGTAAACGTTCGTTTATTCGTTCGTTTATTGGGAGGTAAGCAACTGCTCCTCCACTTGGGAGGTTTTGTTTTTGACATTATAACAATATAGCTTGGAGGTAAGCAACTGCTCCTCACATTATTGACATTATAACAATATAGCTTGGAGGTAAGCAACTGCTCCTCCACTTGGGAGGTTTTGTTTTTTTAGAATTAATCATGAAATAAACAAACAAATTCAATACTCAGACTCTAAAAATTAGTAAATATATACAGGATAATGCAAACAAAGATCTGGATGGAGAGCACACTAACTAATTAATTAAGCTTCATAACTAACATTCTAGCCCATTCAATAGCAACATTCAAACTCATTATTTTTATAGAATTACTACTAATTCTCTAAAAAAATTGCAAAATTGATAACGAGCTGCTACAAATAGAGAGCCAGGATTTCAAAGTCAACAAATTTTATAACGTAATGTTATCCAACATCCCCAAATCACATGCAACAACCAAAAAAATCTCAATTTCAAAAGGAATATCCCAATTTTGAAACTCATTTTTTCCCAAAATTGGAACCCATTTGTAATTAGTCACTACAAAATCTCATTAAAAAATATAAATTTTTTTAGTAAAGTGTCTCTCCATTAATAGGGTATAATAATGATAATCATACGACATTAATTTCCCAAAAAATCTCTCATTAATGTGTCATTAATGAGTTATTAAGGATCGTATTAATGAGCCTTTACAATTATTAGCCATTGACTTATTTTAAAAAATTCTCAAGATTGGTTCTCGCATTTCTCACATGAAAAACGGTTCTCGTTTAAACTTCGCATGAAAAAACAACTATCGTTTGAACTTTTCCATAAAAGTTTAAATAAGAACGTTTTTGTATGCAAGAACTGTTTGTAACACCATTAATAAAGCTATTTTGGTTATTTATATATTTACTCAGCTATGAATTGCATTCGGGTTGACTATCATTAACAAGGAAGACTTGATTTCTCCAAAATAGCCTTCATTAATACGTCATTAATTAGCAAAGTATTGAGCTCTTATAACTATTAGCTATTGATCTATTTTCATCGAGGGTCAAGATTGGTTCTCGCAATATTCGCACGAAAAATAGTTCTCTTTTGAATCCTCCCATATATATATATATATATATATATATATATAATGGTAATAAATTTGACGGCTAATGATTGGCTCATTAATGACTAATAATTAGCTCATTAATGACACATTAATGAGGGTATTTTGAGCAAATCAAACCTCACACATTAATGATGGCTCATCTGAACGCAATTCACGGTTGGGAAAAATATATAAATAGCCAAAATACCCCTATTAATGAGTCATTAATTATATTACAAACAACTCTCGCAATTCTCATAAAAAAACTGTTCTCGTTTGAACTCTTTCATATGTACATGAACACTTATTAGACATAGCCATTTGATTAGATGAATATACGGTCCATATTATATTGACAATATTACATTTTTAATGAACATTAAGTGTTAAAAGTATTATAAAATTACAAAGTGTTATGTCTTATCATATCCCATACTCACACTATTCTCCTCTTTCTTTGTCCTTATCACAACCTGCCACTTTGTTGTTTAGATTTCGAACCTCATCCAGTATCTCCTTCATCATTGTCGACCAGTCACCCTCTTTATATCTTGGCACTGCCGATCACTCCTCTCTAAATCCATGCTACCTTTTACATCTTGTTCTCTCCATTAAAGTGGTAAGAATAGTAATTGAGGCCCTTCTGATACCGCCTACGCAAATATAGGAAAGTTTGTGGAATGTGAAGTTATAGCTTGAATTTTGATGATTGTAAGGCTATTAATAAATCAAAAACGTGTTCTAAGTTGATGCGATTGTTGAAATTAAAATGGGGTATACAATAGTTGGTTACATTTGTTTTCATTCTAAGGTTGCATATTTTTTTGGCTACGAATTACATCTATTTTTGTTGTTTGAAATTGTAGATTGTCTTTGAATTTTGCAAATAAACTTAAACTAAAATTGTTAAAATGATATTTCTTGTAGGATATGTTTGCTGCTGGAACTGATACTACATTCACAAGTATACATTGGACGATGAGTGAACTAATAAAACACCCAAGAGTAATGAAAAAGTTACAAGAAGAAGTAACAGAAATAGCGAAAGGAAAATCCACAATTCTTAAGGAGGATTTGGATAAAATGTCATACCTAAAAGCCATCATAAAAGAGTCCTTGCGATTACATGGTCCATTCCCACTACTTCTTCCACGTAAGTCAACACAGGATGTCAAACTAGATGGGTATGACATTCCAGCAGGCACACAAGTGATTATCAATTCTTGGGCAATAGGAAGAGATCCAAATTTGTGGGAAGAATCGGAGGAGTTTAAGCCTGAGAGGTTTTTGGACAATCAAATTGAATATCATGGGCTTAATTTTGAGTTCACTCCTTTTGGTGTTGGCAGGAGAAGCTGTCCCGGTATTCAATTTGTTGTAGTTGTTATGGAGGTTGCTTTAGCAAATATCGTATACAAGTTTGATTTGGCGCTGCCGAATGGAGTCAAAATCGAGGATTTGGACATGATTGAGAAATTTGGCATTACACTCCATAGGAAAAACCCTTTGATGGTTACTGCAAGTCCTCATTTCTAAACGTTGCTCATGTTATAATCTTTTTGAGAGATGCAATCACCCAAAGAGTCAATATCAATGTCATAAGCTGAATATTTTACATAAATGTTTTTTATGTACCAAACAAGTTATAAACAACAAGTAATCAAAACATCATCCCCTCTATGTTTAAAGAAAAACAAAATTTGGACAATTCGACCCTGTAACACCGTAAATTCTCAAGCCATTTTTTTTAATCGCTGCGGAAGCGTTTACTAATTTCATTAAAACAATCACCCACAAAGTACAAAGTACTATTCACAAACATTACATCAAGTTGTGTTACAAAATATTTATAAAATACGGCTCGTCTCTTCTCAAAACATAATATCAGAGCATTGGTCAAATTTCCCTTCCCCACAAACAAAGCTAAACAGCCAAACCTGCAAAAAGCAATCAACCGAGGGGAATTAGCACAAAGCTAAGTGAATGG
>JAUEJL010001932.1:0-10426 GCA_032274825.1 Drosophyllum lusitanicum | reverse complement strand
CTCGTAAGTTCTATTTCAAAACCGGGTTACCCCAACCTTTTAATGACCCGCGTGTTTCTTAACCCTTTATCTCAAAATGTGACGTCATCAGCTCTTTAAACAGGTTTTTTTTAAAAGGATGATGACATAATCATCCTTTTCTT
The DNA here is from genome assembly GCA_032274825.1 of Drosophyllum lusitanicum. NCBI lineage: Eukaryota > Viridiplantae > Streptophyta > Magnoliopsida > Caryophyllales > Drosophyllaceae > Drosophyllum > Drosophyllum lusitanicum. The sequence continues at coordinate 10,283 of JAUEJL010001932.1, read as the reverse complement.
TTAAATAGGTTATAAGATAAGAAGATATATATAGTTAATATTAAATTATAATTGGGTAATCAGGGCGGGGATCATCAAACCCATCTCCGTCCCCATTCCCGTTTAAATAATACGGTTTTCTCCGTCCCCACCCCTGCCCCCGCCGGGTTTATATTGGTTTTCGATTTTCCTCGTCTGTTTCGTCTTTTTTTATCATCCCTAGTACTTAGTGGACTTCACATGTAATCTTATATTGAATTGGAGGAAAACGTAGGAAAATATATAAATTAAACTTAAACTTAAATTTTATGTACCAAATTGCTTGTAAAAAGAGAAGATAAATGACAGGATTTGGAAATTGCAAGTTTTATGTACCCTTCATCAAATTCATGGAAAGGTCAAAATCGAAATGTAATACAAAGTCAAAAGGTCGTCTCATAAATGCTGACGTGGATTATGTCCTTAGAGGCGTACGTGGTCACGCATGTATAGTAACAAAACTCAATACACCCAACAATTCTGTTGTTAATCTTTTTTCTGAAATTTTAGATAGAGAAAGCAGAGAGTTGTCAATGGCGACTTCGAAACTACAGGCTCTCTGGAACCACCCTGCTGGCCCAAAAACTAGTGAGTTATTGTTACTTGTTTTAGAGCTCTTTCAGTAAACAAAACAAAAACAAAAAAAAAAAATGGGACTTTCAATCGTTATAATCATGTGAAATTAGGTTATCTTGTTTGCGTTCGTTGCGCAAATCTTTGGGGGTTTTGGTACGGGTTGATGATTTGATTTGTATGTTCTTCGATTGCCACAAAAAAAAAAAAAGATTCGATTTTTATGCATCTATTGAAGTAGGTCAATATCTGTGTTTGGTGGTGCTGTTGTGATTGAATTATTGACCTTTATCTCTTTGCGACGAAATTAGTGAGATTATTATATGGGGTTTTTCATTGATGTGCTTCGATTTGAATCTTTTTTCTGTCAAAGTTAATATTGACAAATACAGATGGATATGCAATTTGGGCCAGTTTTTGCCTCTGTTGTTATTATAGTCTGGATGTCATTGATTCCAGGATTGGGATTCTTTCAAGTTGCAGTCAAATATCATGTTCTCTCACAAGCTAGGAGCATTATTTTAAATCAAAACTGGGTCTCTTAACATTATCATTCATGTTTGACCAACTTAAGAGAATCTCAATCCTTGTTTGCATTGGAATATCCAGAATTCGTAAAAAACGTACAGTTGAGAAACATGTTTGATGTCAAAGTCAAAGTATAGCTCCTTTTTCGCAAGTGACAGAATTTTAAGGATGAAAATGAACTTTTGAAAGGGTTGGAACTGGATTATGTGGATTTTGATACCGTTCGGCGGTTTGTTAATTACTTCCAATTACGAAACTGATATGAACAAAGTTAAATTTTTGAGGAAAACTTGATAAATCCTTCGTCAAAAAGCATAATAGGTGTCCTTTAATTACTTTGAGCCTTAATTGATTTGCACATAGTTACATTTTGCGGAAAATCTGTTAGTTCCATCGAAGAACTGTTAACGGAAAAGAATTATGTTAAGAATGTGAAACACTACAGAGGATGATAATTCTGACTATAAATTTGGAAAATAGAAATCCAAAAGATAACAACTAAGAGAATTCATTATTCGAACTTTCACTTCCTCAAATGTATCTTCTGTAATAATATGGTTTCACTGACCACTTCTATATCTATATGTGTATTAATTGTCTAATTTGTTCTTGTAGTTCATTTCTGGGCTCCAACTTTTAAGTGGGGAATCAGCATAGCTAATATTGCAGATTTTGCCAAGCCACCTGAGAAGCTTTCATACCCACAACAATTTGGTATTTGTTTATTGCAAAAAAAATATTTCTTGCATTTGTTCGTACTCCTTCCTCGAAAAAAGATTCCACATCTGACCTTCATGTATGAAGTTGGTTGTTTTTTAATCTCAGAATTGACGGAAGTAGTTTTGGTAGGCTGGAGAAATTGGGTACCACGTTAAACTATTTAAAGAGCAACAGGACAGATACATTTTGCATGTAAAATTTGAAAGTCGATGTTGAATTTGGATTTGGATAGCAATACATTTGAAATTCTTGAAATAAGAAACTTATTGTTTTTGGGGGATGGAGAAAGCATGGTTATGCACTTGGCTCGATCTTTACTTATTATATTCTTGCAGCTGTCACAGCCACTGGAATTATCTGGTCTCGCTATAGCATGGTGATCACCCCGGTAAGTCAAACTCTAGTTTATGCAGAATGTATATAGATCTATCAAATGTCCTTAAGATCCATCTATATAAAGATATATAAATGAACTTGTAGACCTTAATAAACACCATTGACTTATTTGTAATGATCATAATGAACAGATAGATAACTTTCACTTGTATATTCTGTTGCTGTGCAAAAATAATAATAATAATTTTTACTTGAAATCTTTATGGTCTTGCTGTTCTAAGTTCTTAGAACAGGCATTATCATTGCTACCAATTTAGCAAAATGTTAAGGAACCTTAAAACTTGTGGACTTTCAAAGATTGTTCATTACATAATGGATGAATAAATTTTGAGGTATATATCAGTTGCTTCAGCATTCCTTCTAACTTTGTTGAATTGTTCTCCATCTATCCCATAATGAGAATTACGTTTTGACTTTTGATATAAAATGGCAAAAGTTTTAATTTAAAAATTACTCATGGATTCCTCTAATTTTCAGCAATTACACTAAACTAGATTACACATTCTACATATAGGAAAATGTTGATGCTAAATTTCTAATGCACATTTGAATTCTATACTGAATCTTTCTGTTTTCTTTTTTTTTCTCATTCTCATCTAGGGGCCCTTCCTTTCAGTTTCCCATATGTTGTAACATGAAGTTATTGTAGTTGTCAATGAAGAGAATCATAAAGGTTCTTATTGCACGTTGTGAATCATGGCTAAATGAACATTTATATCTTAAGGTGTACGAGAGAAAGGAGATAACAATAAGTTAGCCTAATATGACATAGTAAGCTAAAGAAAGTCAGAAATAAGTAGATGTGTGTTATATTTTTGAAAATTTCATATCTGAGGAATTATGAGATATTACTTTTTTTTATTGTTTTGCTTTTAGATGCATGATATGACAAACACAAACCAGTCTCTATCTTTTAGAGACATGGTGTTTCTGTTTTGTTCACATGAAATTAGATCTCTTCCCTACTTTCTTGATTCTAGTTAAACTTCCATTGAGATTCTCTCGATATTTTAGAGGGCTACATCAAAGTTTTGTAAATTTCCCAACACTTTACATAACATGGGTTATAAGCTATTAGTTATAGCATTAAAATACTTGTGCAACATGAATTTGCTTTTTCACCGAATAATGAAAACTGCAACCCCGACGTATTTGTTACTACAAGACAAGGGTAAACTAGTTTTTTAGCTTGAGTATCTCTTTTAGACCATGTCTTAGTCTCCATTTTGTGGGTTCCAAATTCATTTCTCCTGATGTCAGATAAGAGGGACTCTCACATTAAAAATGCTTAAGGGCTAAAAGGCCAAGTCAATGCTTGTTGTAGAATTCTTTTTTTTCCCTTTTCCTTTATTTCAATTTTCGAGTTATTGATCATCTTTGATGTGTAATCACAGAAAAACTGGAACCTTTTTAGTGTGAATGTTGCAATGGCTGGAACAGGATTGTATCAGCTCTCCAGGAAAATCCGGTAAGTCAAACCATTGGATTTCTGTTGATTTCTATTCAGTCGATGCATATTAGTTTCTTTACTTTCAGTTTCTAGATGATAACATTATTTTGCTGGATCTTACTGTTAATTTAGGGAGATAGGAGGAAAAAGATGTGAATAAATTAGTGAATTGGTTAATGAAAATGTATTCACTCCTTAATGTTTGACTAGGCAATGAAGGAGTATGTTTGACTTTTTCTCGAATGTCAATACAATACAGTTAGATTTTAGCATTTTCCAGTGATAAGTGTCTGAGTGACTTAGCTGCAAGCCTGCAACTACATAATTGAGGTGAAAAATCTTCTTAAGTTAATTCCTTTAGAAATCTGAAGGTGAAATTTGTTACCATTTTCTGGAAGGATGCATTCTTGGTAAATACAGTTCAACTTTTCATGTTAAAGTTATTAGGTTGAGCTGAAAATTGAGATTGAGTTGATTTCAAATTTATGTATGTTATTTATATCTGTAGTACTTGATATTCATATTCATGTTATTACTTGAATTTATTGAAATATTAAGAAAATGGTGATGCGTTTAGTACTGAATAGTGGCTCATAAGTTCATTTGATCTTCAAAATTCAAAATTTACGGTGGTAACATATGGATCGACTTATGATAATGGTTGCTAAGGATGATCGTTATGTTTGTATTGGCAGGCACGACTATTTCAACGAAGAGGAGACTGCTGCTATAAAGGAATGATGACGAAAACAAAATACAATTAAACAAGTTATTGTTAAAATGATTTGCATTTATGAATCTTTATGTCATTGGTTTACTTTGGTTCTCTGGAAATGTTTCAGGCTTGATGCTTGTTCTAAAATAATGTCATTTGTTTTTTTCTTGCATTTAGTGTTTCCTAATCAAAGCTTCTGTTTCGATGATGCTAGAGCACTTCCCCCTTGTAGGGGTGGTCAAGAGTTCTAGTCTTATGAGTTTTAAATTAGAGATGGCTAGGGGTGCTTTTGAAACAGTTACGGATATACTGGTTAAGTCACGTATATCCGAGTCAAAAGCTGAGCGTACTAGGTAACAGAACAACCTCCATTTATATGTTCACATAGGGGTGAATTATTATTTTTTATTTTTATTTTTTGAAGAGTTGGGTCTAATTAAACTAATTTAAACACATACTGTTAAGATGGATGATTCTTGGAAAACAATTACAATATTAAAAAAAAACATTAAAGACTAAACGAACTAGTGTAAGGATGAAACGAAGATCAGACTTTAAATTCAAAAACTTCTCAAGAATTGAACTAACATATCAAAAATTCAAAATCAAAGAAAAAATCTCTAAATATAAATAAAAGACTAAATTGGATTGTTGTTGATTAATGGAAGAGAGAGATGTGGAGGTCTATTTGGTGAAGAATATATATACCGTAGTGTTGTTGTCGATGATGGCATGGAGATTACTAACGATGAAGTCGTCGTAGATGATGACGTTGATCCCTCTGCTTGTGTTCGACGCTCGCTCGGATGGTGAAAGTGAATGGATATATATATATATATATATATATTAGTTTTCGTCGGTAAAGATCAGGCTGGTTCGTCATGGCATGCAGTTCGTCACAAAAAGTTCGCGCTAGCTAGTTACTACTCATAGATTGGTTACAACTGGTCATGAACAGGTGTAAGTGTTGATTGCTAACTTTCATGCTTTACAAAGGGGTATAGTGACTGCTTCGATCAGTCACAAAAGCCCTATAAATACAGCCACCATACCAACATTTTTGGCATTATTTTTGGTCACAAAAACACTTCTCCGCATACCAAAAAATCTACTAAACGGGTGAACATTTAGTAAACAACCGAAACACTTGAAAACTCAAGAAATTTATCAGGTTCTTTCACTACCTCGTGTAGTGTTACAAGGATCCTATATATGTTGTTTCATTGTATCGAAGGGGCAATTCGACTGTATAACCCAAAGCACACAACTATCTTGTTGCAGGGATGGATTGCTTTAAACATATAGAATACCCGTCTTGAAGCAACAAGTAGTGTAAATTACTAAACCATTCTTTTAATACCCTACAAACATCTTATATGTATGTAGTGTTCGGTTTTTGTGTGTTCATAGCCCTGTGGTGTGTGTATTTGTGAGTGTGTCTATTTTGTAAGGTCTTTGGTGTTTTTTTAAGATCTTGTGTGTGTTTCTTTATATCTAGAGGTTCTAGAGAACATGTAATTGTGTGTTTCAAAGTGTGGATTTTTTTTCCATTTTTGAAATTGGCATTTCCAAAGGTGGCCAATAGTGGTGTTAAATGGTTAGCTTCAAGAATCGGTTTGTGTTGTAACTTAATGTTAACAGTAATAATATTAATATGTTAGTAAAAATGCAAAAGAAATTACTTACTTCAACGGGAGTTGGTTTAAACGAGAACTGTATCTCATACGAGAACTAAAAGAATAAATCTTGGCCCTTGGTTAAAATAAAATAATAAATCAATGGCTATTAATAGTAATGACTCATTATTGATGGGTATTTTGGGAAAATCAAGGTTCGCTGATTAACAACGGTCCACCCAGACAAAATTCACAGTTGTTAAATATATAAATGACCAAAATACTCATATTAATGAATTATTAATGATAGCTACAAACAACTCTCTCACAAAAATCAGTTTTCCTTTAAACTTTTCTCTACTTTAACATTATAACTCGTTATTATAAAGTTGTGTTTGGCAGAGATGACACTTAACCGAAACTTTCTATTTCCTCTTATTAAATTCCTTTGCTTCATTCTCCAGTTAAATAGAGTAAATAATTGAATGAAAAATGATACATGCAGTTAACATAATCTAACTTAGATGATATTGCTGTCACATCTCATTTAAATCATTAAAACACTCAAATGACCTTAGTATTCTTCATTTAACGTGTGAAAGTATGTGGATTAATGAATACCCGCGTAGATCTTTTGTTCATCTTCAAGTTTTAGTTCGTCTTTTGTTAATTGTTGAATACTAATGAACTAATTGTACTAAACAAACTAGTAAACACACTAATATGCAAATACAAATTAGTTACCAAGTAACAAAACATAACATACAGAAAGTAAGAAACTGAAACTTAAATTGTTAATAAGAGTTCAACCAGATATCATGAAACACAGGTTAAAGAAAAGTTTACACTTATTTGAGAAGTTAGAAGGATTTTAAGTCTCAAATCTGTATTAGATTTCTTAATTATGTTTTTTTGATAGTTGTTCGTTAATTTTCTACAGTAAAATCGATTTCGAGCAAGTCGTGTTGTCTTGGATTCAGAAGCCCTAAGATCTGAAGCATTTAATTTCTTTTTTTTTTTGCTCAAATTTTGAACTCTCAAGTCTTGGTGTTTGATTATGATTGTTGATTTTGTCTCTTCTTGCCAAATTATAGTGTGATTTCATTCCAAATAGCCAAATAGTCAAACGATTTTGTGTGTTTTCTTCTCAAAGTCGCAAATTCACAAACGAATTTTGCTGAATCGACATTTTTTTTAGTTTTTCCCAAACAGCCAAATGATTTTGGCAATTGAATGTTTGAAATATGTTGACCATTCGTTTCCATTATCGGGGTCGCCACACTTCTGTGCCCAATCGAAAGTAATTACTTTTTTCCACTTTAATCCTTGTGAACTCTATTTGTGTGCACTGACCACCTTTTTTGCTTCCTCATCCGAATTATAGTTTTGGGTTCAACAAATATGGGCTTACATATATACAATATAAAACATTTCTAAAAAAATGGACCCTTACTAGCCATAGGCCCTGAGTAGTCGCCCATGTTGCGAGCCCCATAAGACGATCCTGACCATTTTCAGGTCCTTAAAGCCCTCCACTCTTTGTTCTATAAAGTTTTCATTTTGAAAGTTGAATTTCAGCTCATATTTATTACTTGTAATTGTTATGATGTTCAGCTGCCCTTAATTTGGGTTGTTTACCTGTAAGATCATCAACCAGCCAAAGAAACACTACTACTAGAAGTTACTTATGCCCAAGAAACCAAGATTCTTGTCCAAATGCTTGAAAGCTTAAGGTATGGAATGTTTTAGGAACTAATAAAGATATAGGATCAAGTTTCCAGGTTCCTCTTTTTAGCCTCCTCAATGTAAAAGTACTACAGGCTTTTCAGCATAATGTATGAGGTGCAAATAGTTTCATAATAGCTGCACACAGTTTCAGATTGCTTTAAATGTCCTGGTTACTTTTTAATTTATGCATTAAGAGTCTTATCTGATTATCAGCATTTAAGTAAAAATAATAAAACTGTCAATGAAATTAGTATATATTAGAATCTTTTCAAGCCCTGGTACTCCTAGCTTGTAAGTTCAAAAGCTTTAAAACAACCACTATATTAGTTGGTTGAATGTTAAAAAAAAGGGGATCTTTTAAGCACTACTCAGCATGTAAACTGATGATGTCTTGAAAATTTATTAGAGGAAAAAAGACTTATAAGGTTCTTATATACAAATCAATTAGGGTCCTCAAAGTAATTGTTAACATTCTTATTTCATGATTGAAAGAAAAATAGAGGACTTGTCAAGTTGATTAGCATAAATGTTCCTTTTTTTCTCATCTGCCTTTTATTCAAGTACTTTTAACCGGGGAATAGTAACCAAGTTTTTAAAGTATTCCACCAAGGTCAGCCATGGGTTATTTCACATTGTGAAATAAAGGAGTGAGTGACATTTGTCAAACACTTTTCAAACTTGGTTACTATTAGAGCTGTAAACGAACTGGACGTTCATGAACCGTTGGTGAAGTCGTTCGGCGGGAAGTTCCTTTATGTTCTTTTGTTTAATAAAGGAACGAACACGGACAAGATTTTCTGTTCTTTTAATTAAACGAACGAACACGAAAAGAGCTCTCGTTCGCTCATTTATGTTCGTGAATGTTCGATTATCCGTTCGTTTATATTTTATATATATAGAGTGAAAAGATCATTTGATAATATTGGATTTATATATTATGTGAACCTGAGTCCGCAACATCGCAGCATAGTTTTTGACAAGGGTAAAATGTAGACTGTCATACCATAAAACATCAAAATCGGGTTTACAACTTGCGAGTGCCACTTACAATATTTTATAAATCAAACGATTTACTGAAAATATATACCCTTATCAAAAACCATTTTTGTAAAACATTGTCAAACAAGAGGTAGAGAAGGAGGCCATTGGAGTGTTCTAAAATCAATAATACTTAAAAAAAGAACTGTTCAGACCTCTAAAGTTAGAAGTAAACCTTAAACTTGCATCATCCTGTTACAATTTGAAATAATATTTCTGAATCTTTCTTTAGTCCTGAAACAATTGAATTCAGTCAAAAGTTTTTCAGAATGGCATGCTTCATAAACTCCAATTCTGGATATCAACCCCCCAACCCTACCCACCCACCAAAAGGAAAACCGAAAAAATTGATTTCTATGCTACCATTTCTTTCACCTTCTTCCCAGATAAAAATAAAAACCAGTTAAAAAAGCACCAGTTATTGTGCTTGATCTTTCGGTTCTTCTGAATCTTCATCTCCATCACGAGCATTCAGATCCAATGTGGTCTCGTTCAGATCCTGCCTTCCAACATTTGTCTCTTCAGAAACCTGGAAAATGGTAGTTTTAGAAAATATATTAGCTCATTCAAGAAATCTCATACTTGAATATTGCACAACGAATTATGAGAGTGTGTAGTGAGTGGTACTATTTTCGCTACATTGGGTACATCACCAGGTCAAATTCAATGAACTTTGCCTAAATTATCAATGCAAAACGGGGGTCAAAATCATGTAATATGTATTCAAATGCTTACGAGCCAAGCTCATAGACCGTTTATCACCCCCCCCCCTTTTCTCCCCGCCCCGTGGCCAGGAAAAAGGACAAGGGTTTCTATTTTAATAATATTGTTTTCAGTAATCATATTCAATGCATTATTATTTATAACTGAAAATGGACAAGAAAAGGGTGCCAGGGTTTATAACCCAACCCATATTATAAAAATAAAAAGATATCTGTTTTGACTAGTTAACCAACTGGATTAGACAAGTTACCTCATTCTCATCCATGGGCACATCATTAATGTCTGGTTTTCCATTATCACCGTCAGCCTTCAAATTCGGGTCGGGATCAACGGTTTCATCAATGTCCTCTGATGACTCTTTCTTTTGTTCTTCGAGTAAGGCTATCTGATGTAACCCATTGACAAAAATAACATCATGTAACGTAAAAAAAGCCCTTGTAAACTAGAGCTATATATTGTTAGTTAAATATCGAAAATACCATTATAAAAACAAAAGTAGTGTTGTAAATCAGATTCACTGTTATAAGTTTGTAATAATCGAATCCTCAATGGGCAAATAAGTAATTTCCCACTAGCCAACAGAAGGCATCTAGCAACTGAAAGGCTATAAAGAGGTACATGCAAATACTAAAAAAAAACAGATTTAACATGACACAAAGTTTAACAGACATGCTTTGTAGTAGGGGTGAGCATGGTACCGGAACCGGTACCGGTACCGGTACCGGTTTTACCGAATACCGAATTTGGTTTAAAGACGGTACCGAATACCGTACCGAGT
>JAUEJL010001921.1:0-10426 GCA_032274825.1 Drosophyllum lusitanicum | reverse complement strand
ATCTTATTAACTATATCTAATAGTTACTCAATTTAGTTTATATGAGGGGTAATTTAGTAATTTCAAAACACTTAAAAATTAAGAGTTTAAGCAAAAGGCCAAAATGCTTTATAATATAGTATAGATAGTATAGATATATTCTACAAAATATAAAAAACCGATATCTCACCGCAATAACCGAGATTTCAAATATCAGTCCTCGACCGATATTTGATTTCTGACCGAGATAACTGCATAGCCGAAGGCTTAATGAATAACACAATCATTCCTTCTCAAGCATTTCAAAAAAATCATTCCTTCTCAGAAAGATTACAAATACGAAGTGGTGTTTCCTACAAGCTTTTCACCAATAGCTTTAACACAAACTTGATCACCAACAAGCCTTTCACCCAAAAACTAGACTCAGTTTAGACTTTCATACACCAAGTCAAAATAATTGTATTTTGGGTCTAACTTGAAACACACTTCACAAATATGGAGTCAAATGAGCAAAAACAATGGCCAACACAATCTGTACATATAAGGTCGCCATAGCACGATGGCAATTAGGGCTAAAGTTCACCCGACACAATTCCATTTAATTCACATATATGAAAGACGATGCTAGATTGAGCAAACACTTTCGGTACTTCATCTAGACTGACACAAAAAAATCATGCTCCATCACTCTAAACTTAAGAAAGCCTACACTCCATGTCATCCCTTTGTAAATTTTGTTGAGAAAATGGAGATTTACCTAATAATAGTGAATGAAGCATAAATAAAAATGTATAAAGAAAAAAGAGAAAATTACTTGAAAAGTAGCCATTTGAGAAGGGAGTAATGCTCCACGCTAGCAAAATCAATTGTCGAGAGATGAGTGAGAAGAGAGATCAAGGGTGATGAACAATGACTGCAAGAGTTCTTTGTTCTGTGGTCGTCAGTTGCTGATGACAAACGGAGAGACAAAGAGGAAGAGAGAGATGAAAAACCAATGAGGCTTCTATCGGAAGAGAGTGAGATGAATGAGAGTACTCATATTTGAGAGTCAAATCTAGTTTAGTGGTGACGGCACCAAGAACCTTGGTTTCCATCAGGGCGGTGATGGTTAATTCAATCCGGTTGGAGTTTTCAAGGCAGAATTTGGAGTGGCGTCTATTGTCAACAAGCTTAGAGAAGGAAGACTGCGTTGGTTTGACCACATTAAAAGGAGTCAACAGATAGTGCCAGTTAGGAGGGTGAAATCCATAGTAGTCCACGACACGCATAGGCGTGGACGCCCATCACTGAGGTGTGAGGATAGATTGAGGACGGATTTTCAGGAGCTTTCTCCTCTAAGGACATGATCTCAGATAGGCTTTCTCGGAGAAGGAGAAGCATGATCAAGGGGTAGGAAGGTACAGTCACTTAGGATAAGGTAGGAGATAGTTTAATAAATAAAGAAATAACGAACAAAAAAAATTAAAATAAAATATTTAAATAAAACTAACATTAGTAACTTTGGGGAGCTTACCTAAAATATTAACTAAATTAACTATAATATTAATAATATTTCTAATAGAAAGGTATTGTTTTTAAAATATATATTAGTGTATTAGTTGTTATATATTATGGGGTGTGTGTGTGAGTATATATATTTATTATATTCTTTTCCACTTTTATAATTGAGTTTGATCATTTATAGAAGCTTTGTTGACTCTCCCTAAGTATGCATGTTTTGTTCAATTTGTTTTTTTATTGTTATTACTTTTTTTCTTCTTTTTGTTTTATTTTATCTACCCTTTTCTTTTATCTCTCACTACCTTGCTTCCCCATACCTTGCTTAGACGGGATTGGTTAATGTTAATGTTGTTATGCTTTAGAATACATGATAATTGAATGAATGAAGGTGTAGCAACTTCTAGAGAATTGTGAGAAGAGAGACAGATAAAATGCAATTTGATCAAACCCTTTTTATTTAAAAAAAAGAATGGTTAAGGTCAATTCTCGCATAAAAATCAGTTCCCTGTTGAACTTCCCTCCCCCGCTTCTCTCTCTCTCTATATATATATATATATATATATAATCCGGATATTTGTTGCTAACACTAGAAGATATGTATTATTTAGATAAGATTTGTTAGTTGGCATTAATTATTTAGATAGGAATTATTTTACATAAGGATTAGGAGTTGAGAGTAATTTTAGGATTACATTACTCTCATTCATTATAAACAGGTCTTTAGGGTTGTAAATTTATTATGCAGAAATTACTGGTGGTTCTTATATTATTGGAGTGTTGGTTTACCTCTCGAAAGTAAACTATGGGGGAGAAGATTGACGTCTCGAAATTCGATGCGACCTGAGGATGACTAATGTTACTGATTGGGAGGCTTTCAGGATTGAATCAGCCCATAAACATGAAGAGCTTGTGAATTTGTTAAAAATAATATGGCTTTAGAATAGTTGGGGGAAGGAATTTGAATGGGAGAAGAGGCGTGATCTTAAAAGAGCTCGAGAAGCATATGGAAAAGAAATGAGAGACGAACAAGATAAAAAGATGAATTTGGTGGAGAATGTTGACAAAATCAACAAAACAAGAGAAGAGTGTGGAGAAGGGAATGCGAAAAAAACGAAGGGAGTAGAAGTAAAGAATAAGCAACAGGAAGTTCATTCAATCGGGGTTAAACCAAAGCCACAACAATATAATAAGGGAGAATTTCATTTATATCCTTGCAAAAGTTGTTAATTACGTATACATCCTTACAAACTTTAAAATTACATCAATACCCTTGTAAATTCTTTAAACTCTCGTATATGTCTAAATACTTAATTTAATCACTATTAAATTATTTAATAACTAGAAAACAATACATCCTAATAATTTACATGAAAGCATACTAATATACGCTCTTTTGCTCTCTTCTCCAGCTTGGATTCCATTCTCTAGGGTTTGTGCAACTTGTATTTTCGTAATTAATGCTCCGATTCCATCATACATTTTTTTTGTTGAAGACCAAAAGTTTTATTTATGATAATACCTTAGACTTGAAAGCAAATCTCAATTGATTTGGAACGGGTCGTAATAAACTCAAACACTACACTTGTGACTTGTCTTTCTTCCATATTCTTCACATATAATAAGTCGCTCAGAAAATGGCGTCCAGTTCCATGATTTTGTCTCCGCTTTTTCTTTCTCTCGCTGAGTTATCTTTGCTTATCAAAGACCAAGATAGACTTATATGTTATCTTACCTCCCATTTCACGTTATCTGTTTTGGCCTAGTCTTTTTACAATCGCTGTTTTTACCCACATGTTTACATCAATTGTATCATATATGCAGAGTAGAAGGACAAACCACCACATACCCACCAATTTTCAATAAAGTCTTTGGGACCAATTCATCTTTATTGATCCTTAACAACTCAGATTAATTAAAAGCATAACGTTGGTACTAAAGAAAAGGTCTTTGAGGAAGATGAAAACGTTGGTACTAAAGAAAAGGTCTTTGAGGAAGATGAAAACGTTGCAGGCTGATTTCCATGGAAGCTTTGAAGCTGGCTGCTGCAGTAGGTAATAGGCAGGAGAAACTAAAGAAGGTTAATGGTGGTATACATGTATATCTAAGTAAGGGTATTTTTGTAAGTTCACAGGAAAATTATTTTGGAGATAATATTCTCTAATTATTAATTGGTTAAATACTGATTAGATTAAGAATTTGGATATATATGAGAATTTATAGGTTTTAGAAGGATATTGATATGGTTTTAAGGTTTGTAAGGATATAGTGGTGAAAGCGACGGTATTTTGGAAGAAGTCCATGATTGCATCAAGCCGAACCGGAAAAGATGGTGATGGTGGCACATTGGGAGGAGTCTATGGTCACGAAAACACAAGCACATAAGAAATTTGACCATAAAGTTGGATTTATTAACCTGTATGATGTGGGTCCTTCGTATTGTCAACCCAATCTTGGCAACACCTTGAGAACAAGGTCTTTTTGGGGGCCAGAGTAATGATATAATCCGAATATTTGTTGCTAATATTAGAAGATATGTATTATTTAGATAAGATTTGTTAGTTAGCAACTTAGCATTTATTATTTAGATAGGATTTTTTTTATATAAGGATTAGTGTTGGAGTTATTTTAGGATTAGATTACTCTCATTCATTATAAATAGGTCTTTAAGGAAGTAATTTTATTCTGCAAAAATTATTGGTGGTTCTTATATTATTGGAGTGTTGGTTTACCTCTCGAAAGTAAACTGAGAGAGATGATCGACGTCTCGAAAGTTGATTAACCTATCTTTTTATCTTTTTTTTCTTGATTACCAATTTGGTTCGTATCATATATATATATTTATATGTATACATATATATTGTGTGTATGTTATAATCATTAAAAACATGCCTGATTTTGCCATCAAAGCAGCCAACCCAACTGTCTTCAAGAGAATGGTTTTGCCCCCAGTGTTTGGGCCAGTTATAACAAGAACTCTAGTTTTCTGTGCAACAAATATATCGACAGGAACTGGAGTCGATTGCTTTAGCTTTGCTACCTGAAAGCTTATAGCATTGTGTTAACACCCTGTACAGAAAGATCAAAAACTGTGAAAAAAAGAAATTGTTATTCGTCGTAAACTCATTGTTACCTGCATTTCTAAAGATGTGAGATTTGTGTGTGTTTCTTCTTCTCTCTGAGTGGCAATGCCCACCTGCTGTCTTCTCCTTCTAATTTCCTAGTGGAATATAACACTAAGAATGAAAAGGAGCCATGAATTTGAGTATTTTAATGTTATTGCTAAACATAAATATCTACAGCTGTATCACTTACAGCATTAGCATCAACGAGATCCTTCATGGCCTTGTGCATATTTTTTCGATGTTGTTGAAGTAACAGAGGGTGATAAGCTTTTGGCAGATACAGTTTCCATTTCACTTGTCTAAGTTGCGAGGAGTCTTCGGAAGAAAGAAGGTCTGGATAAGTGCCGCTAAATGAGATACTATATGTTGCCCGAGCGTTAATCTGCACATGTTGAAAGAAGGCTAGGCAGTGCTATCTACAGACAGAAAGTTTAGTCATCCACGAAAAAAACTAGAGACTCCATGAGAGTTGACATGTATACGAAAGGAAAAACACAAGTTATAATCTTCACTGCATAAATAATAATGGATTGTTTTTAGAGAAAAAGAAGATAAAAAAGGCATTGTGGTTCAGGCTACTCCTTTATGAATTCACGTACAACTTTAGAAAAGAATTCCATTGAAGAATCAGAAGAACACTAAATAGGCATTTAAATTAGATATGGATACTCACCACGTCTAATTGCATAATTGCACTGAAGAGATTTTCTATGTCATCAAGCTCTGTTTGCATCTGTGCAGGAATAATATTATGAAAACACAGAGCAAGTAAGAGAAGAGAAGAGGATAATAAAAAACAATGGGTTACCTTGTGTGTTATTTCTAAAAGCACATCAGCCTCGGCCTTGGCCACTGAAGCTCTTGCTTGTTGCAATTCATCATTTAATGGAACAGCAGAAAGTGGCTCCACAAGACTTCCTGTGCCTGAACCACTACAACATACTATTTTATTATCAGATATCAGTTTTTCAAGACTTTGTAGCAACTTCTCGCATGTATGTCTTTCCCACTACTAGCACAAAAAAAAAATAAAGTACTTGTCCACTTGTTGGACAGAAAATCCAGGTCACTTCATGGTGAACAATTTTGTCACACTTCCACTTTATATACCAAAAATCAAGCACACAATATAAAAGAACTTCCTGCACCAATTTGTTCTGAGATATATTGCATCAAATTCAGTCCATGCACCAAACTCCCAGGCCCGAGTGTGTGCATAACGTTAACAAAATGCAAGCAAGGATAGAAAACGGCTTTAATAGTGATGTACATTTGTATTTTACTTCAAATAGTATATAACTGAAGCAGCAACTCTTGATCCTACCATAAAGGTTAAAGAATTATCGGTGACAAAAATATGATTTCCTTATAGTCTAAAGTAGTAGAAGTACTAATTACTGTGTTTATTTGGTAGAATAAAAAGGAAGAATCGTAGAAGTCAAAATAAGTCATAGGATTACGAAGTCAAACAAAACTTCAGTTAAAAGTGCATATGGTGAATTTAATAGCAAATAAATTCACCTATTAAACAAGGGTAGAAGAGCCACTCTAGATAAATTGCAGCTGGAAGAAAAAGGGGAAAGAGGCTAGGATTCTATTATTCATTCCACACGTGTATGTTGGGTGTGAGGTGACCAAGAACAAACAAATATAGAAATCAAGAACTGTTAGTTGCGAGAGTGAGTGATCGAGAACAGGTTGCGCCATGATACGACCTAACTCCAGTGTGCAACATGGAGTACTTCTCGGTACAAATAGGGTTACATCAAAGATCATAGCCCATATCTTTTTTGTCCATACCTAAAATTGATGGTGAAGCTTTGACCCATCCCGGATGGCCGGATGCTATGATCGATGAAATACATGCTTTTAATCAGACTTTACAGAGTAGACTATTCAGAAACCTTCTCTTTAGTTGCTAAGTTATCCTCCATTAGCGTATTTATTCCTCGCCTCCTCTATTGCTACTTACAGCTCGCAACTTCACGAGTTAGATTTGAAAAATGCTTCTTGCATGGTGATTTACACGAGGAGGTTTACATGGAGCAACCACGTAGGTTTATTGCTCGGGGGTTTGTAAATTCAGTAAGTTACAAAAATCCTTGAATGGCTTAGAGCATCGTGCTTGGTTGTGACTAAGTTTGGATTACAAAGGAACTCATATAACCACTCAATGTTCTTTGCTTCATCTAATCTCAAATACATTCAGCTAGTAGTATATGATGACGATATAGAAACTACTCGCAGTGATGAAGAATGAAGAGATTGAAAGAGTTTCCTGCATTTCGATTTCAGACTAGGGACCTTGGCGCATCTCGATTTCAGACTAAGGACCTTAGTCCACTAAGATATTTTTTGGGAATTGAGGTCTCTCGTACTAAAAAGGAATTTGTTTGTCTCGACACAAATATTGCTTAGATATATTAAGCGACTCTAGTTTGATTGAAGCAAAACCTTGTAAAGCTCCTATGATCACAAATGTGAAGTTGAAAGCACACAAAGGAGCCCTCTTGAGAATCAAGATAAGTATAGAAGGATTGTGGGAAGGCTGAACTATTTGACAATTACATGCCTAGATATTGTGGTAAGTTAGTGTATGTCATCTCCAAGAACCTCACATTGGGATGGGTTTGTGATAAGGGGTATTCTAATGATTATCTTATTGTGGGCCAATCCAATGGGCAAAAGGAATGGATAGTTTACTCTAGGAAGAAAGGGAAAGGGGTATATGGATAAGATCACACTAGTTAGTTATGAGGTCACATGAGAAGGGATCTATAAATAAGAGAGAATATTCTTATGAGATCATGCTTTTATCATTCTTAAGTTTGTTGGTGAGTGATGTGCGTGAATCAGATCAGGTTTTATATTTATAAATTGGAATCACCAAAATACTGACTACAACACAAATAGGCAAGTGTACCTTATCTTTGTTGTTTCGCTTGTTATCAATCCAAAAAATTGGTCAATTTAGATTCCTTGGACAGAATTATGGCACAATATGTACTTCCATGTTTCCACAAACACTACACCTTTAAAATCATGTCAGACCCCCACCTATGGTTTTTCAATTTATTCGAGGAGAGGTAAAATGCGAGGCTATTCTTCAAGACCTCATGGACCGTGATGAGGCCCTAAAACAATTGAAAAACAACTTATGAAGATTGTGGCTGATAAACACCGTCGCGATGTCATATTCAATGTTGGAGAATGGGTATACCTTAAATTGTGCCCTCACCATCAACAATCCGCGGTCAAACGAATCAACCAAATATTGTCTCCCCGTTACTATGTGCAATTCCTTATTACTGATCACATTAGCCAGACGGCATACAAGTTACAACTACCTGACTCCTCTAAATCCATCCTGTCTTCCACATGTCACTGCTCAAAAAGGTTGTTGGAAACTCTCTAGTTGAATCAGTTTTTCCTCCAGGCTTGGAGATAGATGCTTCTTCCCCTTCATTACCTACCAAAGTCCTTTCTACTCGTTTGCTTACTGTTGAGGGCAAACCCATTGAGCAATGATTAATTCTATGGCATGGGGGTTATATGGAAGATGCCGCTTGGAAAGACAAGACCCTTATTCAGTCTCAGTTTCCAGACCTCAGGCTTGACGACAAGCCTGATCTTCTTGATGCCAGCATTGATAAGGAGTGCTAATGATCATCTTATTATAGGCCAAAGGAATGGATAGTTACTCGAGGTAGAAAGGGAAAGGGGTATATGGGGAAACTCACACTAGTTAGTTTTGAGGTCACATGGGGAGGGATCTATAAATAAAAGAGAATATTGTTATGAGGTCATGCTTTTATCATTTCTTAAGTTTATTAGTCAGGTGTGTTTAGATTGAATGGTTAGATAAGTAGAGGGATAAAAGGATAATAGTCATTGGATGGATATTGTGTTTAGATTGAATGGTTGATTTAGACTTTAGAGTTAGAATTAGGGTAGAGGGTTGTTTGTTAGGAGGTTGATAGACATAGGGTAAAGGGGTAGTGCGTTAGGTGCACATTACTTTCTTAGGAAGCCACCCTAATCTATACAAACCTACAAACATTATAATATAACTTATTAATTTAATATAATTATAATTAAATAATAATATCTTAAAAGTAATTCAAATTAATACTTAATGGAATAATGTTGTTGGTAATTTCTAATATTTAGTACAATTCTATATAACTCTTCACATAAAGCTCGGCTTTATATAACACAATATAAGTTGGACGTCTTCCCAAAAGGAGTCTTTCTACCTTGTATTTTTTTCTTGTACTCTTCTTAATTTCCAGTTGTCTTTATTAATAATAATATCAATTAGATTCATATCACTGATATCTCTTAAATTATACAGATTTATCTTATCGATTCCCACGCATTTGGACAAAATTATGCGGTGAAAATGTTATATTTTGATTCTTAATCGTTTATATTTCACCATGCAGACATACAATGGCAAAAGAATAAAAAACAGAGCAAAACCGATGAAATTCAGAAGAAAAGGCCAAATTCCAGAACTTGTTTGAATTTCAGAGGTCAAAACATCAAAAGAAGGAAAAACTCCCTTTACGGCCATAGATGTCCCTTCTATGGCCCTAGAGAGGACCGAAGACAAAAGTTCAAATTCAGAATTCAGAAGTTGGAAATTCAGAAGCTTGAAAGTCAAAAGACTCGGCTTCAACTCGCGTTTTTAGAGAAAGTGAAGTTTCGGGAGCCGAAGTCAATTCACGTGTAGGAACCGGTTCAGGACTCAAACATTCAGATTCAGAAGAGGCCAATCCTGAACTTTTGTTCATGATAGGGACGAAAACCCTTTTACGGCTGTAGAAATCCCTTCTACGGCCGTAAGGCATCCATCGCCCACAACTTGCCCCACTTGCACGTGCAGAGAATCTTGTCCGACCAACTTGCCACCGCCCCCTTTCTACGGCCGTAGTTGTACTGCCGTAGAAAGTACATGTCAGCTCTATAAATACTGCTTCTCTGGACACAAGCAAAGGTCCGACTTTTTAACACTTTTCTCAATACCTCTCGTAACTAAACAATATATACACTTCAGTAGAGGTCCTTGATTCTAGAGCTTGAAGAAGGTGCATTTGATCACTTGGAGAGTTAGAGGTGTTAGCTTCATCATCTACACACCTACATTCATCTTAGTTTAATGGTCATTTGTATAATCTTTCCTTATTTACTTTTCCAGCAATGATGCCATGTAATATAATAGCTTTTGATGTTGTATTTGTGACTATGTGTGGCTAGAACATTTATTTACTTAAGCCAAGATTAATCTTGGCTAATCTTGGTTGTATTTGCTACAATGATTGTGTATATAATGATTTCATGAATTTTGGTAATGCTTGTTTTAATGAAGAATTAATCTTGATCATTTTAACTTCGTATTCAAGGTCATGTGGGTGTTGTGATCATGATAGGTTGAAAAACTGCACATAAAGAATACCTATATTCAAGTGTATGCATATTTCAAAATGTGTGCATGGTAGTTTTCTTGCTAGAAATTGGTGGTGACTTGCATGTTCATATTTAGTATGTGCTTTTGGGATACTTGTCTTAGACCAAAGAGATATTGCGATGGTATGTCGGAGATTTAATCAAGTTTATGTCCTTATACTTGTCTTGGACCAGAGCGGTTATCCATTAACTTATGATTTTTATAAATACAAATTAAAACAAGTATAATCTATCTTTTATATGTTCTGAAAAGAACAAAAATTTGGTGGTTAATGTGTCTTTAGGAGCTTTAGATGGAACATATATAAAGTGTCTAGTACCAGCTGAAGAAAAGCCTAGATATAGAACAAGAAAAA
>JAUEJL010001910.1:0-10426 GCA_032274825.1 Drosophyllum lusitanicum | reverse complement strand
CTTGGGCTTATTGAGCTTTAATGATATTGGGCTTTACCCATATACACTATCAGTACCAAAAATATCTCTAATATATATATATATATATATATATATATATATATATATTCTTGATGTATGTAGAGGTAGCTAGATAAGCTAATTGATAAAACTAAATTTTTTTTGTAACATGCTACATCAGATTGTGACCCGCAAACAACTCTTTTTTTCTTTTCATTTTCTAAATTTAGTAGTATGTGCATTTGTTACGAATTTACAAAAGAATATGATTAATTAGAAAATCTTTTAATAAAAACGAGTTAGGAGGTTCTATTACGTATTAGCGACTTTCAACGTTTGACCAATTTAATTCTCCTAATGAATGTCGTTTTCTTTCTTTTTAACTTTGACTCATTTGAGATAAAACACAAATAAAATCAAATAATTTATTATTAAATGAGTCAATATTGCCACATGTAATGCTTTATTGTGTATCACATAAGTATAACGAAAGTTTAAGAGCAAAGGAATATATAAGTGGTAAATGACCGGCATGCGTACGTGGCCCTCGGTACCAAGAGGGCATACCACCCCATGCCTCGGTACCAAGAATTTTGAAGCATGCTTGGTATTTGAATATCGAAAAGAGAGAGAGAGTGAGAGAGGCATGCATAGAGAGTGGGAGTATTAACGGTCACATATCATTAATTTTTAATAAAAAATTCTTTTTTTGATGAACTATATATTTACCATCAGTGCATCACATTGTTTACCTTTTTCACTCTACCTTCACTTCTTCTTCTCTCTAAACCTTTATAAAATTCTTTACATTTTTACTAATGGATTATGACGGTGTTAAAATCAAAGAGTATTATTAATGGATTACTTAATTACCATTATATAAATTAAAAAACTAACTATTAGTGTACGCGTAAAAACAAAATCAATTCCATTAAGAAAAGGCAAAGCTTATAAAAGAACAAATAATGGCTGTTAACATGTTCTTATATTATTTATTACTAGTTTAAATGCTCGTATAGTTGTATTTACATGGGTAAACAAAGTAAATTTATTTTTAAGATATTGCCAACATGTATAGTTTGTAACATATTTTTAAACATTATGTGAATGAAGTTAAGTTAATCTTATGTAAATTTTATTGATAAGACAGTACGTTAATATACAAGGCAATAGAAGGAACATGTTAATTGTTATATGATTGCATTAAAACACTACTAATGAGCAACTTGTTGCTTCAATTCTAATCCTGTACGTCTACAAATAATAAAATATTGAAAATTGTACTATTATATCATATATATTAACTAAAACAAACCAAATATCAAAGTACTTTGCTTAATCCCTGATAAATCTTAAAGGTGTTATTAACTCTAATGCTTCATTCCTCTTAAGAAATATACGAATATCATCCCCATATTTAGAAGTAGATTAGTGTGTGCGTGTGTTCTGTTGTTAAAAAAAAGTATATATTGAATGTTTATATGAAATAGAAAACTTAAGAAAGAACAAATACATGTTCTAAACTTCTAATATTTATGTAATGCATGACTTGGTTTTGTGATCAATGATGACATTAATAGCAAACTTATGATTTATAAACGTGTTCTAAACTTATGAATTGTGATGGCCATAACTTACAACGGGTGAATTGCGACCGTTAGATATAATAGATCAACATCTAATTGATGGCTAAGATTTGTTTTCTCATTCTCACCTAAATATATATTCTCACATTAACCCTGGGAATATCTTATCTCATATTAGAATTTAATCTGAATCATGTCATATTAGATTTTATATATGTTTGTAAAAAAAGAAACGTATTTCAATTGTTGGTTTATAAATTGGAAGAGTATATTTGGAGTTGGAGTGTAGATAGGCGGCCCACTTACAAATCTTGGGCTTAGTAGACCATATTTACATTAATTCATTCCCATACGTACGCCTGGCCCCTGGGGCCCCGGGCTACCTACCTAAGCAACAATATTCGACGTGTTCTTTCTTCGAAATTATTCTAGACACTTGGCTAATTGTAATTTTATTTCATTTTATTTTTCTCTTAATACATATATACATTTGTTAAGCATTTTCGTCTTGAGTACAAGACTACCATCAGTCCTCACAATTGTAAGATGTTGGTGATATTGAATCAATGGTTGAGGTGAAGAGATCAAACCTTGTCGTATATCTTTCTTAGATAGTTTTATTGTTATATCCATGTCGAAGTATTGTCACTGTGTCACATGGCCTTAGTCACAGGTTATACGATTTACCAACTTCATGTTAATGACGAGACTAATCAGACTCCTTGGACAAGTTACCCAAAAAATAAAAGGACAACCAGGTTATTATGAATATATATATTCATGGACGATGTTACGTTTAAGGAAGACATAGCTAAAACTTGGAAAATTATAAGGTTGTCAAACGGGATTAGTTATAACTAATACAAGAAAAATGTAGTTAACGTGGATAACAAGACCTATAATCATGGAAATTTCTGAATGTTTGACTTTGACTTTATAATCCTTCCTTCTATTTATCAAAGTCAAACTCAACGTCTAATTTTACATATATACATAATATAGACATAGACGTATGAACTTCAACCACTCCATATATATTACCAATCTTCCTTCTTCCTTCTTCCTTCTTCCTTCTTCAAACACACACACACACACACACACACATATATATACATACATACTGCACGCCTATACATTTATATATATAATTTTGTTGTCGATCATCAAAGCATTTTAAACTTGAAGAAAAGAGAAAAACGCCAAGAAATGTCTTCGTCTCATGTATCAAGCTTCGTCTGGGCTAATTCTGTGTTATTTTCAAGACCAATCGATACATCAATCTCGCTCAAACCAATATCGAAAACGCGTATATTAAAGAACCAGGAGTCTACTGCATGGAATTATTATATGCATGGTAAAAGTAGTTGCAGAAACTTCAAGTACAACTTGGGCCGGGGGATGTTGATGAAGGATCTGCAATCGACGACGTTTGTGAGACATAGCAACGTTAATCCATCTCCTGCTGCAGGAGGTGGAGGACCTTCAGGATCCCCTTCGCCTTCGGGTTCTTTGTAAGTTTCTTTTTTTAATTCTATAAACTATATTAATTTGTCAAAAAGAAAAATTAAAAGAAAGATAAAAACTATTTGAAAAGTCCTAAAAAGAAACTCCAGTTTAATCACTTCTAAATAAATATTTTGGATATATGTCTACGAAGAGTATATGAAACAGAACGACACAAGCACATTTCAAAGTCATTTTTCGTCTCATAAACACTTTTGGCATACTTTAATTGTTTAACATATATAAACTTATCATTTTACATTATGTTTGAAGTATTTTGTCATGTCATTTTAATTCTGTAACAATTCTCAAATCACAAGCTGAGATAGAAGTGAATGGTTATCATGTTATGTATTTATATATTAATTTTAATTTATATATGGATGCAGGAGAAACTGGATTGTGGGAATAGTGTTAACATTGATTTTACCGTTTTTCACGCACAAATGGGGCTCATTGCTTCTACTCAAAAGTAAGCCAACGATATATCATTATAACATATATTGACGTTAAACCATTTTTTGTTAATAATTAATTAATTAATTAGTAGAAAAATGAATCATTTAACTAGCTAGCTAGCTAGCTTCTGCAACGATATATTGACGTAGAAATAATATTATATTTGTGTTCAATTCAAATTTATAATATTTATATATAAAACAATATCAGTTAAATCATTTCTTGTTATTTCAATATATATATATATGTACGAGAACCAATCTTAGCCGTTCATTTTGGATAATGAAATTCATGGATGAAGAGTGTGGGGGATAGAGTGTGGCAAAGTGCATGTAAGGAATTCAATTCAGGGGTGGGCAATTGAATTAAAAGATAGGGAATTGGACGGCTAGGATTGGTTCTCACAGTTCTCATACGAAAAATAATTCTCGTTTGAACTTTTGCCTATATATAAGACTAATCAAGAAAATAAACAATATAGATGGATAGAATAAGATAGATAGATTAATAGTGGTGTTCTCATACTTAATTACTTGTAATTAATTGATAACACATGTTATGTAGTTTGATACTAATAAAATGAAATATTGTCAATGATTTGATTATTAATATTGTATAAATCTGTCCACTATATAATTAATTATTTTTATTATTATATAGTCCCAGATTTTTTTAAGATACATGCATATTAGAACTATTGTATGGAAAATAAACATATATAGTCTACTTTTCAAACTTAATAACATGTGATTTAAAATTTATATAATAATAAATTATATATATAAGCTAATATATTGAAATTTCAAACTTCAAAAGTCGAAAGCATAACTTATACATTCTTTCAATCTCTTGTTTTTGAAAAGAGTAAAATACATACATTTTGACGGCGACAAGTTCCTAATCCGTTACTTTAGTTTAAGAATCTTAGCTCTTAGTAATTATATATGTCAAAGAACACATATATAGACTTTTTAACTTATATATAGCATCTTTTCTAAATCGTTAATTAATTTTTTTTACCATATTTAATCACCGTAATTAAAAAGTTTTACTTTTGACAGTCGTATACTCGTATATATAATAATATATTACCTTCGATTCAGTTGTACGCAATATATATCATAATTAAGAGGGGGAAGTGATTTATATATATATATATGCAGGTAAAGTGGATCAAAATATAGAGAAGACAGAACATATAGTAAAAACTATAGAAAATGTTGCAGACAAAGTAGATCATGTGATTGATAGCATTACGGATGATCTTCCAAATGATAGCAAACTCAAGAAAACTTTGGAGTATGTCGACGAAATAGCTGAAGGTGTAGCTAAGAGTGCTCATGTCGCTGACGATATCATCAATAAGGTTATAAATTTTATCTACACTCACTTCTCTTTCTACAGATATGTCTAATCCATTCAATAATCGAGACGTGTCCCATATACTTTATCTTTCATAGTATTCACGTACCATTAACTTTGTTATTTGTCATCTTCTCCTTTTTATACATACATTTAGACACATATTTTAGGCCTACAAATCATTTTCGTAATATAAACAACGCATTCATATATTTAAGAGAATATTCCTAAAACCGTAGATATTTTATTTTGAAAAGCAAAGAATTATTATTAAAGAATATATAAGATAATTCAACATAAGTATAGAAACCATGCTATTTATAAGGTGTACGTTAAGAATTGGTAGATATTTTGTAAATAGTTTTTCAGTTGATGACTTTATTATTTTCTCTACTACAATGCATAAAATAAATTTAATATAAAACATTTTAATTTTGGAGAAGATCCCAACCAATCTATGAGAATATCCCCTAAGGCCTACCGTGGGGCCTTCGGGTGGATCTTTGAGCTCCTCGGATGAGCCAGAACACCTATGCACCCCCTTAAATTTACCTGATCGGGTAAGCATTTTAAGTCGGGGAACCCGAATTTTCCTCCCTCGCTCTCTTCTTTCTCCCTCCTCTGTCTTCCTCTTTCTCTCTCTTATATATATGTATATATATGAAATAAAAAAAAGTAGGATAAAATTATGTTAGGCTATACTAGCTTTTGGGTTGAAAAAAGAAAGAAAAAAAAGTGATATGATACTGATATGACGATCGGATTAACTAACCGGAATTGTATGTCATCCTCATGGTCTTACTAGCTAGCAAGTGGTCACAAGTGCTCTGCCCCTTTATAAACCCTTAATTTGACTCTTGCTGTTTGTCGGTTTAGATCCATATCACTTTATACAATAATCCACTACATATCTCTAAACCTTAATATGGTGAGATTGATGATAGTAAAATTAGCAATAAACTTTATATTTAGAAATTTATGATTTAATTATATATACATAGTCTTTTTACTTGTGGCAATATATTAGCATTTATTTAAATTTTAAATTAATATAATGGAATTGGAGCAGGTGGAAGAAGCTGAAGATAAATTAGAGTCGCTGATCCATGCCAAGAATTCGGAGGGAAATGAGATTCCACAAGAAGATAAAGACAAGGAGGACCAATAAATCACTGGCCAACCACAAATTAAGCGCTAATAATATAAATAAAAATACTTGAACTTTTTTTTACCGCGCCAGCAAATTTTATAAAGTTGAAGTTAATTTTTTTTAACTTAATTAATTTGTAAATTATATTTTAATTCACTTGATCATCAACGTTTTAATGTTTGACAAGTTTGTTGGTTAAGATTGACTTATTTTTACTGTGTCTTGACAATTGAGTTGTAATTTAATTGTTGTATATTATTATTTAGTTACCCCTGATACACTTGTTACTATGTTAAACGCTTATAGCACGATACGCTATTAATTTGGTACGATAAAATATGATTTAGAAAGAGTTGTTTTGTGAAATAATATAGGGGCGTATTCGTCATGGAATTTATTTGATTTAAAAAGATACGATTGATGCTCATCAAAGTGGTAGTCATTATGAGCATGTTAAGTAAAATGATATGGAGTTGGTGTTAGAGGGGCGGAGTGCTTTACGTATCCTATTACACAACACACTCGTGAAAAAAAAAACCAAAATATAAATAAACAACGAAGGTCGCTTGAAGGCAGCATGACTCTTCCATGTTGGAAGATCATGCCGGCCAATCATGTGAGGAGTAATGCATTTACGACGTTAGAGGGTAATAGGAAGCCATCAGTGGCAGATCTAGGAATTTTTTACAATGGGGGCACCATATATTACAGATGGAAAATAAATTAGTTTATGAAACAAAACATATTCGGGTTTAAACGGATCGAATCAAACTTGTTTGGTAGTCGAATAATCCAATAGAAAATTTAAAACCTAACATTCCATTAAGCTCTACATTTATCATAAAAACAACAATTTAAGTGTGTTTAATGATTCAAATGACTATCAAGAGTAAACCTTTATTAAGAAACCAAACCGACTAAATTAAAAGTTTTTTAAATCTAAATCAAACTATAGTTCAAAACGATCTCAATTTCAGTTTGAGACGGTTCGGAATTAAAGCTTTAGAGGAGAAAGACGAACAACAGTTTGAAAGAAAAACTGTTGGGTATCAATCCGGACGCGGATGTCCGGACATGCTTCTCCTTTCTCCAAAAATAATAATACATACAAGACACATGATCTATTTAATCATAATGTTCGACTAGAGTCTCTAATCATACACCGGTAACAATACCTTAAAATTCTTAGTTTTTGTTGTTACATCAATATAAACCATTTGACCTTTATATTTCAAGAATCGTAGTGTTGACACAAGATTTCAAAAACACAAGCTCTTGACGCAGGACATAAATTACTAAGTTTTAGCTATTAACCCGTGTTCACTAATTATATATCGACCATCATTACCCGATGTTATTCCTTTACTAATTAAATTTTCTAATTTGACTACTATTTTTCGGATATTATCATCTAACAATGTCATCACCTTCCACTTATATGTTCAAACAGTGCATTTATGTTTAATAATTAAAACAATTTAAATAATCATGAACAACTCAGCAAAACTTATAAAGAAAAGGAAGAAACATTCATAGATGTATACATGCATGAAACTAACTTATTTAAGTTTAATCATACTAGTAAGGTAGTACCATTAAACTGGGGACTACCACTGTATTATTATGAAAATAGGATAAACAATATTGTGGCCCTTGTGCGGAAATTGATATACAATCTCTCCCATCAGTATCGTAAATCGTATCAGACGACACACTCGCAAATAAATCCTCACATATTACAAACTGAAACATGTCATACTGCTTGATAAAAATGTTCGAGGGACCGTTGTGATCTCTTTCAAATGTTGTTTATTTGATCGATGCTATTCCGATCGATGATATTCTGATTGATAATATTTAATATGATCGATATTATTCCGACCGGCATTATTTTATTCAAATAAATAGCCGATAGGCTAAATCGAGATGGGTATACCCAATAAACGACCCCATGATCCAAGCAACGGCTCGCATCATTGACAGGTTGAGCACACCTCATAATTCGCTCCGTAACTTCCGACAACGATCTTAGTTATGAAAAACGTGTTTACAAGGCAATAGCCAAAAATGTTATTACAAGGCGATAGCCAAAATGTTATTACAAGGCAATAGCTTAAAAAGACGTTCAATACATGACGATAGCCTAAAAATATGTTCCTTACAAAATACTAATTGTAAAATTGAATCACAGATCAAACACCATGACAAGTTGCAAAACTTACATCACTACCAAAGAGCTATAAATCACATACTCGCATAGGACAAAGCAAAAACACACATATAATCATCGGAATATGATTTATGCATATATTTGTCAAAACACAAACACGTAACATGAAGAATATGAGCCTAGCATAACGTTGTCAATACCACATCATACTAGACTGGGGGACTTGATGACGTAGGTCATACCAACGACCTGAACCAAGGTCCACTTAGGGGCCAGAACCGAAGCTCGCTTACGGATCAAGCCTAATATAATACCTGGTGTATGTTACGAAATAACCAATGTGTAATACCTAGCAAACCACCGAATTAATAAATAAACAACACTACTCAACTCCCACCCTATAAAAGGGTAGCACCCCACAAGGTTGTGTGTGTGTGTGTGATCTTATACATATAGGGATATACATTTAGTAGTAAGGCATATATACAAGTTCTGACTTGAGCGTTGGAGGGTGGATTCAGGGGCTTCGTCCTCGGGTCCCCTTCTAACGGGTTTCTTTCATGTTTGCAGCATATGATCCAAGCTCGGGAAGATAGAGAATGACCCAATATGATCGTCTAAACCAACCCGGCGGATCGATGTAGCAATAGTGCGTACAAGAAGATCAGATACAAAGAAATTTGATACAAAATATTAAAATAGAAGAGGGTATACATTCACTAGGAGAAAAAAATGGGGGCATGCGACGTTCACTTTGTCGAAATTTCGGCGGGGCCCAAAATAAAAACATATGGGGCCTACCAGAAAAATTATATGCTATTACATTGTTTAGACCAAACTTACAGGGTGCAACTTCCCCCATCCACCCAACATGTATCCGCCCCTGGAAGCCATCACAATGGAGTGATAACCCCACTCCTTTCCCATTTAGATTAACTTATTAAGAATTAAAAGCTTAAATTACTTTTAAATGTTAGTTGTAGAAGTTTGTATTTTATGATTTTCATTCTTAATACGTTTTAAAACGTAATAACAATCAAACGAAACGTGACTAATAATTTGAGAGGTTGAGTCTTCATTAGGGGAATAATTTTTTTTAATTTTCTTCTGTTTTTCTATGAATTATTGGGGTTTTCATTTTCTAAAAAAATTTAAAAATATGTTTAGATTAAGGGATGAAGTTGTCATTTTATAGGAAAAAAAAATTATGTTTAGTTGAAATGTATTCTCAGAAAAGTTGTGTGGAAAAAAAAAACAAGTAATAAGTTTGGAAATATGTTGAAAAGTGGAGAGTTTTTT
Source organism: Drosophyllum lusitanicum (assembly GCA_032274825.1). Classification (NCBI taxonomy): domain Eukaryota; kingdom Viridiplantae; phylum Streptophyta; class Magnoliopsida; order Caryophyllales; family Drosophyllaceae; genus Drosophyllum; species Drosophyllum lusitanicum. The sequence goes on along the minus strand of JAUEJL010001910.1, from coordinate 897 downwards.
GTTTCTTTTTTAAATGTGCAAGTGAATAGGTTTTATAGTTTTCAATTTTTTTAAAAAAAATTCAAAAAAATAGAGGATTTTTTTGTTCATATATATGGTTTGTTCTCTATTTCATTTTTGGTCCCTAAACTTCACTTACTATATTGCTTGTTCCTATTTTGATAACTTATTTCATGCAAGTTCCCTAAGTCATGTTAAAACTAACAGATGTTTGTTAAGTCTTACAAAAACCTACCAACAACCTATGGCTCTTTGTGCTTGCATTAAACAATTAATATCGAATCACAAAATCCTTCCATCATCATCAAATGATTAAGCTTGTAGATGAAAACTACAGATGGTCCAACAATTCTAGGTAAACGAATCCAATTTCTTCCAAAACTTGTCATTCGCCTCACTCTGTGAACTAACACTTTGTTCTCAAGCTTCCTAAGAGGGATAGGGAAGATATTTGAAAGGGAAACAAAAAAGAGGTGTTCTCTAGTTCCACTAAAAGAAGAAAATGAGAGAGATTAGATTAGGAAAATAGGAATTGAATTGGAAGGGGAAGTTTAAACAAGTTTTGCTTTGAATAATTTCCTCCTAAAAATGATCAAATGATCATTTTGATAAAAAAAATCTTTTGTTTTGTTTCTTTTCCTTAATTCTCTCATTTTTTTTTGTTTTTTTCCTATGAAACCTCACTTGGAGCTTTAACCTAAAATGGGCGTGATCCTTTCTTGCCATCTTTAACTTCATTCTAGACAAGTTCTACTTTTGGCTAATAACAATGTCATGGATCTCGAATTATGATTTCTAGAACCTTCCTAGCATTTGTGATATACAAAGTAGTAAAGTTCATGACTAATGACTATTATATGTTTTCAATATATATATATATATATATATATATATATA
>JAUEJL010001899.1:0-10428 GCA_032274825.1 Drosophyllum lusitanicum | reverse complement strand
AAACACGCTGAATGCTGAATGATTCAGCATTCAGTGCTGAATGGTTCCATTAAGCAGCAAACAAACAGCCCCTAAGTTTCGAGATTGTTTGGGAATTACTTGTACCGGCTAGAAGGAACTTGTCTAGAATCATCACGGGTGAACTAAACTTGACCTTCCGAGTTAAAGTTTTAATCTTTGTTGTTAGTTGAGTTTACACGATTAAACTTGACCTTCCGAGTTAAAGTTTTAAACTTGACCTTCCGGGTGACCATGATGGAACGGTTTTAAAACTTTGTGTAAATTTTCCACTAATTTATATTATAACTTAATGAAGTATTGGGAAGCCCACTTCATCTTCACCCTAATATATTAATCCTAAAAATTTGGCTTCTCGCTTAAAATATGGGTTACTTCCTTCTACACTGCAAGCTAGAGAGTATCTTCTCAGCTAAACTCACCATTTAGATAATTTTATCATGGAAATGTATATGTACTGTTGATATTTATGTTAAGACCAACAAGTTTATACGTACAAAGCTGATGCACAATCGAAGTGACTGTTTCAACAAGATGTAGATGCCATTGGTTAAAGAAAGAAAATATCATATCACACGTTTACAAGAATCTTAATTAATTTTAGCTGACATATATATCAATTCCAAGGAATCCTTGTGGCAATTAAACCTACTAAGAAGATTTTATTTTGTTGTTGCTTTCTAGATCAATCTTGTGTATGCCATTGGAATTCAGCTATCTTCTTGTTATTTTTAAAATAAATTCATAGACAGTAGGCGTCTAATCTAAGACATATATGATGAGATTAATGCATAAGCCACAGAAAGTGAAAAAAAAAACTGTTACCTAGCTTGCCTGACACTCAAGGGCTTGGCGACTTGGGTAAGATTATTTTCATTCTTTTCATTCCATTGCACTTCCTGATCCTTTTTGCTTCCTGAATTGGTGGGGGATAACCCACCTTTCCTGGGTGATGGTGTGCTTTTATGCTGGGTACACTAGTGCGAGTTGAGATTTTCTGAAAGAAGACTTTGTAAAACAATAAAACCACTGGTTAGAGGGAAACAGGGATTGATCCCCGTATACCCTTCTTATGGTTAAGTTAGATGTCCGGCTTTGAATCGTTTTCTTAGAATATTACAGAGAAAGAGAGAGAGAGAGAGAGAAAGAGAGAGAGTGTGTGTGTGTGTTATATGTCATACCTCCTTTTTTCTGTGCAAAGTTCTATTTATATTTGAATCTCTTCTAAGAGGAGTTGGCTTTGATAATGTTTTTGAGGTGTCGCAGCTTGACACTTGTTACTCTAGGTGTAGGGTAGGGCCGAGCTATCTTGTAAGGATAGCCTATGTTTCATAAATGTTGCACATCCTTAAGGATCTTGAAGATCTTTGTGATGTCTTTTTGTTAGTGATATTTGCACTTAACTTTAAATGCGAGTCGAAAATGAGGATCCTCGTATCAGGACATGGGTCCAGCTTCCAACACGAGTCTAGTTGGTCAACTACTAGGAGCAGGGCGATAATCATTGCGACAGGGTGTTGTGGTCTTGTCTCCCATGTCCTGCTGTTGGGTTGGTCTTCCCTACCCTGGAGCAGGGTAATTTATTCACGGTGGTAAGGGACCTTACGTTATGACTTGGCAACAACAATTTTTTGGACTCGTCTTCTTATTTGTGAGTCCCATTCACAAGAAGCTCCGATTTAATCTCATCTTTTTGATCATTCATCCTTTGACATAATCACTATATATATAAAGTTTCACCAATTAAATTCTAAAAAGCAATGGAGGATAGCTAATGGATGAGTCCTATTATTATTAATGGAGTTGATCTCTCAAAACCCTAAATAAAGATTTCAGGATAAACGAGAAAATCCAAAAAGCATTATACTAGAAAACAAAAAAAAATGTAACAAGATCTCAAGAAAGATAGGAAACTTCACGGATTTCCATGGGATAGAAAAAAGAAAAACGGAGAGAACACGAGGACGAAGGTGGGCGTTGTAATTAGGAATGAAATTAGAATCCTTAAGGAATTAAAAATCTGAATGAACTGGAATGTGATTCAATTCCTTAATAAGTGTGTTTGCTATTAGGATGTAACAAGATAAAGCTACAATTAAACCTGCAATTAAACCACCCTACCGTTACCACCCCATTGTCACCCTCACAACCACAATCACCACCTCGCCACAATTGAAATAGGGTTGGGTTAGGTTGATAATTTATAGATTAAATAGATTTTATTTCTCCACATATATATATGTTTCTGTAACATGACGATCTTCTTGTTCTTTCAAAAAGTATATGTTTTTCTCCACTTAAATACGCCGATAGCTACCCAACTTAAATGTTTAAACAACATATATCATTTTCCAGTAAGTTTTTATACTAAGTTATGTCTTGGTAAGGATTTTGAGTAGAAACAATATGACTTAACAAAGAAATCCCCATATCCGTTACTTTTTATATATGGGTAATATTTTTATCTAAGCAAAAAGAGGGGTTCTATATCCTGCTACAAATACTTATCCTCCTACTCACTAGATCAAGACAAGTTTCAAAATTAATGAAAGATGTGATGAAAGAGAACTATTCAGCTGGCATGATTTTCTTGCTTAGCGAGAATACATTGAAACATAATTCATGTATGTTTTTAGTTTGAAAATCACAGGCACTAATGCTAGCAAGTAAAGAAGAAGATTGCCTCTAGAAAGTCGTCAAACTACATAAGACCATGAGTACCGGGTATCTTTTTCTTCTCTCTAATCTGAATGCTACATCAGCGTCACATTATTTTTTCTTTATTTTCTCTCTCTTGCTCAAAACCCAAGTTTAACCTAACCCAAATATTTTCCCTTCCTTACTCTCTCTTACACAACCAAAAAAATAAAAATAAAAAAACATCGGGTAGCTCGGGTTGGGGAAACCGAAGACGGACCCGAAAAGGGGGGCGTAGCGGTGTTTCCGAACCACCCGCTTGCAACCCAAACTCTCCCAAAGCCTTTCGGGTAGACCGGTACTATCGGCCTAATCGAGGGAAACCACATCACATTTAATATCCTCTATTGGAAAACATTGCCAAAGCAGCAGAAAATTTAGTAAGAAGATGGAAGGTGTTGATCTTAACATAAGTCTGGCAACTGTATATTATCTTGATGCAGGACAAGAGGAAACTAGACATTAGACAAATGTACATCATTAGCACAATAGGACTAGACAAAAGTAAATACACTGAAGAGAGTCTATTACTGTATAGCAGGTCAAACTATAAACAAAACAAAATAAATAAATCAATCATTCATGAATCAAGTAAACTTTGAAGAAGCTGGTTGGAATTCCCATAATATATATCTTCTCTACTGAGTTAATAAAAAGTTGGATTACCTTATGTTTACTTCCAGCAGCCATTGGAATGTAGCCATGTAAGTTGATTTTCATGTCGATTCTGAAAATGATTAAAGAGAAATAAAAGAAAACAAAAGGGGTATGGACCACCCATGCACAATTTTGTTTTACACTACAGGCAAACCAACTTAGAATACAGTTTAAGCTTAGCAGTTAGCACATGACAATATGACATGCTATTTATGTTAAAATCTTTACAATATAAATTCAATCATCATGCTATTTGTTGCAAAAAAGAACAAAACAGCTAAAAACTGAAGGGTGCATCACTGTATCTATAAAGAATGATCGAACGAAATCTTGTATGCTGCTACAAAGATTAAAGATTGTTGAACAGTAATAATTAATATATAAACCAGAAAGTTGCTGTTTATAACACAAAGAAACTCTCATTCCATCTCAAGTGCAGGAAGAGGGCGCATCAGCATACGGTCAGGTTCAATAGGAGGATCACTTGACCTCACCACCTTCTTATGACTCAATAATCCCAATACTACAAAGCACATTATCAAAACCAAAATTGAATGCCCCACAAACAACAAATTCATCAATGCCATACCCCTCAATTTGTCCTCCTGGAGATCACATGTGACATCAGTGTTCCCCTGGGCAGGAGCAATCACCACTTTACCACACCCCTTGAATGCAAATGCATCTGTATACAATGACAAACCCACTTGCAAAACCCAAGTACCCTTCAAAACAAGCCCACAAGACAACAAAAAATCTGCAAAATACGCAGACGGCCTAATAGAAAGAAAGAAACAAGTTGCAGCACATACAAGTGTCAACCCACCTAACAAATTATACTCAAGCTCACCAAGCCCAACAATGCCTTTCCCATTCATTAGATACTCGATGAGAAACACCACCCCAGCAAAAACAAATATGAAATGCTCTGGCATTGCAACCGGATCAAGAAATTCTTTTATTCCAATGAAAATGAGGAGTACCCAGAAGAGGAAAACCACTACAGATTGCTGCAAGAAGGAGAATTTGTAGGTGGGGTGGCCTGAAAATGCTAGAAACAAGAAAAAATGGGAGAAAGAAGCAATGGGGAGGGCGATAAGGAAGACAAAAAAGTCAACGTTTTTCCAAGTGGGCCTTGAGAAGTACCAAGTTTTGGATCGGTACAGCGATGGGTTGTTGAAGTAGACGGAGCAAGAGGATACAAGCCGGCGGATGCCAAGAGGAAAGAGGAACAGAAATGACGTAAAATGGGTTCCTAGCGATGCCATCGTCTTTCTGTCCTCTGTTTCTATTTTCTTTCAAATTTTGATTTTTTGTTTTAGACGATGGATGGAATTGAGATTCTTGTTGAACAATTTGGATGAGGATTAAAGATTTCCAAAAGGATTTGATTACCTTGGAGAAACGAAAAGCTTGAACAACCGATGAATCATGGAAATTTTAGAGAGCAGTGATAACCCTAGATTGCCTGGATTTCTGTCCGTTCCGGTGTATTGATTCTTAACACACTTTCTAAACAAAGGGGGAAAAAAGATGCACTTTTTGAAATATTCCGTATGGGAGATTACCTTTTTACAACGTATAACCATCGCCTCATTAACTATTTTTCTTAACCATATACTTAAGGATAGTATGGTTTATACATACACTTTTTGTTGTGTATGACAAAAAGGTATTATGTACAAATTATCTCCAATCTCGTAATCACTTACACCCTCTTGGAGGTTTTTTAATGAAGAAAAAGAGAAGATTTGAAAAAAAACTAGAAAAGTTGTGTTCTCAAGTTTCATTAATCAAGGAAGGAAAATGAAAGAGAGTGATTCGAAGGGGGAGTTTAGGTTTATTTTGCTTTATAACTTATCCTCCAAAAAATGAGAGGATAACATGACTAATATGTCTTTCATTTAAAGAGAAAACCTTATATAGATTATGCTAGAAGCATGGATCATATCTTAATAATAATTTAACTACTCATATATTAATTAGGAAGATGATATTAGAATAACGTATAAACATTTAAATAGCATAACATATATACAACTAGTTGCATCTACCTTATGTACTGTCATATCTTAATTGCATTTCAATAATTATTCTAAAATCTCTTGTTCCCTGTTTTTGGTTGAACAATGATCCCTAAAATCAACACTTGTTCTTCTTGGTGGCTCCTCTCTAGATCAACTCGGAATTATACTAATCCTTTGATATGAAAAACAGATTTTCAATAAATAAATAAATACCGATTATATAATGCTTCCTTTTGGTTTTTACATAATGTTTCATGTCTGAAATTCTACGTGTAGAGATATGACTATATACATCTTATCTCTCTTATACACAACTCTCGTATAATTGAGTATAGTTGTTCCATATGGCTGGAATTTTATTAATTTGTATAGTATCAATTATTTGGGTACCATTTAAGTCTCACTTGTGTTATCTTTGTATGTAATTATATACTTTTTCATTTATTTATTTTCTTATATTTTCAGAACACTATATAAATGAAGTTTAATGAGCAATACAAGAGAATATGAACCAAGTCAAAAAAAGAGAGAAGAAAAAAAATAAATTAAAAAAAGAAAGGTGGTGCCCAATTACCTGGCCACCAAGGGAAAGAGAATAGAATAAACGCGTAGATAGAAATTGCAGCCTAAATTGTAAGCCACCAGAGTATATGTGGCTCTCAAGATATTTGAACCTCAATGTTGTGCCATATAACACACAACCCTAAAAAATAACAACACAACTTAAAGTAACTAGGAATGGCAACTTCATCAATCACTGCAACTGCAACTGCAACTGCAACTGCAACTGGGTTTTCTTCTTCTTTCCATGGAAGTTGGGGCACCTCCATAACTGGTCAAGATTATTCCACCATGCTCGCAAAGACTGCACCCAGCTGGGTCAGAGTCGGGAAACCATTAAGATACGGCCCAATGATGGGCAACGTGAACGAAGGCAAAGGACTTTTCGCCCCGTTAGTAGTCATCACGCGTAACATCGTTGGCAAGAAGCGGTTCAACCAGCTTAGAGGAAAAGCAATTGCTTTACACTCACAGGTACCAACGACGTACTCTGATTCAATATATATATATACATACAATATTATATATCTAGCTAGCTATAAGAGGTAGATGATTGTATCCAAACACAAACACGAACTTGAATGCTTCTTGATCAGCTACATTAATTTGTTTTTCAGGTAATCAACGAGTTCTGTAAATCCATAGGAGCTGATTCGAAGCAAAGACAAGGGCTGATTCGTCTGGCTAAAAAGAACGGAGAGAAACTTGGATTCTTAGCTTAACTCTAGTTGAATCGATCTAGTGGTTGATAATATATATAGACCAGAAATTACAATTCTAGTAGTTCCATCAATATATAAACAAGATCCACATATTATTACAGTCTAGCTCTAACTTCAATTCTGAGCATGTTATTCATTAATTAGTTTCTTTGCTAGAGCATAAAAAGGAAATAATTAATGGTGATATTTACTTATGAAGACCTTGCCTATATATTCCACAAGTACAAACAACAAAAAAAAAAAATAATAATAAATTGCAACAATGGAATATCAATATATCAGAGATATAAAAGACCAAAATACTCCTATTAATGAGTCATTAATTGTGTTACAAACAGTTCTCGTAGTTCTCGTATGAAAAACGGTTCTCGATTGACCTTCTCTCTCTCTCTCTCTCTATATATATATATATATATATTTGAGAACCATTTTTATTGTCAGTACCGCGAGAATCAATCTTGGCTATTGATTCAAATAAATCAATTGTCAATAAAAATGAAGGCCCATTAATGACAAATTAATGGGGGATATTTTGGAAAAATCAAGCCCCACTTTTAATGACGGTCCACCTGACGCAGTTCACCGTTGGAAAAATATATAAAAGACCAAAACACCCCTATTAATGAGCATTAATTGTGGTTACGAATGGTACTCGTGGTACTCACTATAAGAATGATTCTCAAATGAACTTTTCTATATATATATAGGTAAGATCATGTAAAAAGAACTTATGGTAAAAACAGGATCGGCCCAAGCTATGGGCAGGTTGTGCTTGGGTCAGGGTAGCAAGATAAGTGGGGGCATCATTTTCTGGCCTAACTTCCAGCATATTGCTAGGGGGTAATTCTATATAGCCCCCCTTGATTATCTATATAGCCTCCTTGATTTGACATATATGAGGGAAAAAGTTACATTGAAAATGTAACATTCTTGATTTGACATGTGGGTTTGTGAGTGGAGGGGGGCTAAATAGTAGCACCCTTGCTAGGCTGCTAACTTCGTCCTTCGTCGAACTTTGAAATTTTTCTAGGAGAGTGTGATCCATGAACAATAGGCAATGAGTGGTCTCTCCTCTCATGATTGGTCAAGGTGAGTTGGGGGGGGGGATCGATTGGGAATTTCCAGGGAGTATGTGATCCACGAACAACATATAACAATTCAAACGGTTGGTTGATCTCTTATCTCATGATTGATCTCTACTCTTAAGAAACTCAATAATGATTCATCTTAAACAATTCAAAATTACGATTCAAAAATCAAAATCCAACGGTTGATGGTTGTAAGAAAACAGGCAAAGATTTAAAATTGAATGATCAAGAACTAAAGAAACAAACACGATTCCTACTGTTCGGTTCTTGAATCAAGCCACGAGCCCTTGATTTGATGATTATAAGCTTTTATTTGAGTTCTATGTGTTTTAGGAGTCTATTAATGAATTTCTCTATCAAGCATAGAAACCATATCAAAGCTTCTTCGTGTAGCAGGATTTGATTAAGAATGAAGGTTCCTTCGGCTGGCCCTGTTCACTCATCTCATATTGTTGCTAACATAGTAGCACTCAAAGTTGAGGTCCTTCTCTTTTCCCTTTTATCCATTAATCTTCCTCTCGATTCTTTTTGTATTATTTTCTAAAATTATATGTTATCATGTCATGTTGTTAGTAGGAACTTTGTAAATGAGAAAGTAATTATTATGCTTATAAGCTGAGGTCCTTCTCGTTGTTAGGGCAGTGAAGGGTATTTTAGAGAAGAAAATTAGAAAAGTGTAAAAAAAAAGAATGAGGGAGTGCAGTCTTTTTGTTAGCATTTGATTTTTTTTCTTCTTTTTATACACCGAAGATCAAGACAAACTAATAGTTAATATTGTAATACATGTTTTGTTTAGTTGTATATTTAGTTTTTTTTACTTTTGAGTTAATGAATAAGAAATTTTTCCTACTATTTCCTCCTTCTTTATCTTCCTACTTATCGAATATGACATGTATAATATTCCACTACTTCTCTTTCCTCGTCTTTTATATTGATTTTGAGAATTATATTGATCTTGTAATTAGAAGGATAAGTAGAAAGATTTTGTACCTCTCAAATGAATATGATCCAGTGACCTTTTTGATCTTCTCTATTGTTATGGTTGATAGGATCGAAAAACAAAATACAAAGAAAATCTTGCCAAAGTTCTGTTATATATCTGATATTTTCGATGCTTTGTTCTGTACAAAAGATTACATATATATAGGCTGTGATGGTGGCGGTTTTCCGGCAGTTATCCGTCAGTGGACGACGGCGGTTGGCCTTCGACGGTTGCCGGTGGTGGTTACCCCACGGTGTTACTGCCTCCATCCAAACACACACATAGTTTACTAACTTTAAATAATATTATTTTGACAATTATTCAAACAGAAACTACCTTCACTATCACCTTCACTATCTTTGCTATATCAGACGCAATCTCATTTTTTGCGTCAAGCGCCGCATTACTAGTGTTCTTATCTATCCTAACTGCACGATTTGCACATAACGATTTTCTAGTGAGTTTGCCAAGACGGTTGGTTATTGGACTCTTCACCTTATTGTTCTCTACAATAGCAATAGCCATGATGGATGCGTTTGGCGCAACCTTGTTCCTTGTCTTTTGTGACAAAAAAACATGGACGATTGCTCCAATAGGTGGATTAGCTTTCATTCCGACTGCTTTTTTTGTTACTCTACAACTCCCCCTCATGGTAGATCTTTTCAAATCGACTCAAACATTCATATTTGTAATGTAAACAAGAAGTCTTCTCCAAATGTTAATTAAGATAACAAACTTGATGGAGGATTGGCTTTGGCTTAAGTGGGTAAGTACTTGAAGTGGAGAGTACACAACTTTGAGTGGTATTTTTTTTTTATTGAGCATCATGATATTCTTGTGAAATAAAAGTACTATCGTTTGTTACTTTTCTTTCAACCTCATACAATTTCTGTATTGTTTAGAATTCAAACTTTATCCATGGATCATTTATTAATTTGTATTTATAGAACTACAAAGTTGATTCTTGAAATTAACAACACATAGTACAAGTTGTGACGGAAAAATTCACCGGGAACGGATTTCCCCCTCATTTTATATATAACTATGAAATACACTATTAACGTCTTTTGATCTTCAAACAAATTTGTATATAAACCAAATGAAAGCAATATGATATATGTTTCTAATGGCTCATAAAGGTCGTAATAGGTGTTAATGGGTCATTATGACCCCTTAACACATGAGTCATTATGACGCAAGGTAGATTTATATATATATATATGTGTGTGTGTGTGTGTGTGTAAATTGGTTAAATTGAGCTCTTACGAGCAATATTGGTGTAAATGGTCATGATATGATAAATCTTAATGGGTCATATTGAATTCTTTTAATGGGTTAAATATGATTGTTTATAAGTCAAAGTTGGGTTGTAATATGTACTTATTATACTTAGGTACTTAGGTGAAACAAGAAATACAAGGCTTGCGTAAACGAGAACAAAAACTTTTAAAGGAAATGGAAGAGACTCGCAAGAAAATGGAAGAGTCTCACAAGCGTGATGGAAGAGTCTCGCAAGAGAGAAAAAGAGACACAAAGAGGCTACATAAGATCGATTTAATTGGTTACAAGCAGTGTTGTAAATATCGGTCTTGGGGGCCAATAAATCGGCGCCTTGGCGGTTGTCGGCGGCCAACCGACCTAGAAATTATAGGATCGGTCAAACTTATCGGGCATGG